>WOUH02000007.1:1698241-1711740 GCA_009936405.2 Stevia rebaudiana
TATCCATTTTTTGTAAATCATCAATCACCTTAATTATGTTCTTCCAAGGACCAATGATTGTTTTTTTACAAGGAAATATGAAATGCTTCCGAGGAGAGGAATGAATCGATTAATTTTTAAATACGTAGTGTTGTTTTACATTTGTTGTGACAATACATTTAAATAATAATAATAATAGTAATAACAATAATAATAATAATATTTATTATTATTATTATATAATCTTCTTCTAACATATATAATTCATGAACAATTTTTAAATACGTAGTGTTGTTTTACATTTGTTTTGTTGTGACAATACATTTAAATAATAATAATAATAATAGTAATAACAATAATAATAATAATAATAATATTTATTATTATTATATAATCTTCTTCTAACATATATAATTCATGAACAATCTTGTACAAACTCTCTTTAGCATTAAATCAAAAAAGCAAGGATGGTATTTAAATTATAACTTGACAATACTATTACAATATCATCAGTACTGAAAATTTTGTATATTTATGTCTCTTACTACAATGAATTACATATATGTATCTACATAAACCTAATCTTATGTATAACTTAGTTGCGAATGTTCCTAATCACTGCTAGGTCGGGGGAGTAACAGTGACGGAACTAGAAATTTTGAATTTCATGGGTCGGACATTTTTTATGGCCGGTTATGTTACATTAGATAATTATTTTTCAAAACGGTTCAAACTGGGACGAGCCTACAAATTGGTTAAACTAATTTTTACTTTAGAATATGTTTATATTTGTAAAATTTTGATTTTTAAACTTTGAAACTAATTTCTTTTTTAGGACGCGTTTGTTTACAAATTTCATGGAGGTCGATAACACAATTTATTGGGGGTAGTCGAGAAATCGTGACATATCTAACATATAAAAACAAGATTTCATAAGTGTTGGTTGACTCCCATGTCTTATGTTGGGGCGATGACACAATTTATATAAAAACTTTTTGAATAAATTTTTTTTTGATTTAATTAGTAATTATTTAAATAAAAGAGAAGTAAATTTTAAATTTTAAACATAGTAAGATATAGTTATCATCTCTGATGTTTGTAACGCTTAACAGTTTTTGTCTTTAACGTTAAAGATGATTTTTGTTAAGGCTGCACTGCATCTGTCAAGCATTGCAAACCCATGTATGAAAAGTGCAGTTAATATTTTAAACATATACGATAAATATTTAGATAATAATATATTTAAATGATTTTAATATTTAAATCTATTTTAAGATTAACATCATTCAAATATGAGTTGATAATAATTAATTTAGATAAATCAAGAGATTTAAAAAATTAAGAAAATATCATATGATATTTTTTAAAATGTTTTATTAGAGATAGATATCAGAGGAGTTGGAGTGGGTACGGGGGTGCATCGGGGAAACTGACGTGGCTGTCAGGGCCGATCGGGAACACCACCCCCCCCGTAATCGGGGTGGGGGAATTCGGGAAAAAATTACCGTTCGGGCCGAGAGGTGGAGATGAACGTTGGAGAGGGTGGGGTGGGGTGGAGATGACCGTTAGGTTTAAAAAAAAACATTTTTTTTTATTTTTTTACTCTATAAATACCCAATCATTTTCCTCATTCATTCACACCAAATTCTTCTCTTTTTCTCTTCAT
The DNA here is from genome assembly GCA_009936405.2 of Stevia rebaudiana. Classification (NCBI taxonomy): domain Eukaryota; kingdom Viridiplantae; phylum Streptophyta; class Magnoliopsida; order Asterales; family Asteraceae; genus Stevia; species Stevia rebaudiana. The sequence goes on from WOUH02000007.1 coordinate 1,699,887, forward strand.
CCGCGCAACGAAAATGCTCAATTAATAAAAGCCGAAAAAGAGCCACGCCTTAACATTCTAAGAAAAAAAGAAAAGGCAATGGACGAGGCGGAAAAAGATAAAGATATTACATTTTTTACTAGTGATCATTCTAATTTCAAATGATCGAAGCTACGAGTGATCTTAGAGCGAAAACGTGAGATCGCAGAAAAGCAGGGTTTGAAACTTTCGGACTAGTTTTTTTTTTTTTTTTTTTTTTTTATTTAAGTTTTTTTTTTTTTATGTTAGTTTGTATTTTTTTATTTAATGAATGAAAGTTTTTTTTATATTTGAATGTTATATATTTTTAATAAATATTAAATAAGTGATGAGGTGGAAAAATGAGGAAAAGTGGGAAAAAATGGGACGGTTACGCGAAAAATGGAGAAAAGTAGAAAAGCTGATGTGACGCTGATGTGGCATTGGGGAAAAATGGGAGGACTCCCTCCTCTCTTATATTTATTTGGTTACATTACGTTAATATTTAGTATGTACCTTGATCTAACCACGTTACATAAATACGTACTGAGTAAAGGTTGATTTTATTTTTGTTATGAGATAACGACTTTGTATACATTTTGTAAATATGTCACGTAAACTTAACAAATATATTCACGTAATTTGTGTGTGTGAAATATTTGTCTGAAAATTGCTCAGAAAACTTTTCCTCCCACAATTCTTTTGCGGTAAAAATAATTTCGAAATTTATCAAAACGGTCATCTATGAAGACTAATTTCTTAACTAAAAAAAACTTTTTTCCAGAAAACATTGTATATATCTATATTTTTTATTTTATCTTATATTACAAAAATAAATTTAAAATTCAAAATCACTTAAATTTGTTATTTTCTAATTAAGTTTTTTTTTAGATCCATTCTATTCTACTACCTAGCTACTCCTACTCTTAAATTACTCCAAATATTTCACTTGTTGCCTGAATTTAAACCCAGAACTTTCTTTATAATATATCATATATTTAAAAAAGTAAATTACACTTTTCATTCATGAGAATTGTAATATTTAACAGTTCAGACCTACTTTAACAGAAGTTATCCTTAATGTTTCAACTTTTAACATTTTTTCATCTCTAACGTTTCAAGCCTTAAAAATTTCCGCTCTTAACGTTTCAAGTTTAACAATTTTCGTTTTTAACGTTTCAAATCTTAATAGTTTTCTAATAGTGGTTTAAGGACAAAATTTTAAGACTTGATTCCAAATTATGTCACATATTTAATAGAGTAAATTACACTTTTCATCTTTGAGATTTGCATTATTTAACAGTTTCAGTCTACCCCTAATAGAAACTGTATACAATGTTTCGAGTCTGAACATTTTCGTCTAATTAAATTAAAAAAAATTATTGTTGATTATGTAACCCATGTAATACACGAGGATTGTAAGCTGGTATTTAATATCCAAACAACATATATGTAATAACTAATTCCATTATGTTTAAATTTTTATTTTTAGTACTAATATAGTAACACTTCACCAAATATTAATGAGCGAGTATCAAAATTTAAGAAAACATAAGAAACGAGTTGTATATATATATAAAGAGAAAGAAAACACTTGTATTTATAATGTAATTTGTTAATTTATTTGGGTGGAGGATTGGGTGTAGTGGTACACTACTAGAGGCTTAAGCCTATTAAAGACTCATGTTCAAACTAAAGTAATAATATATATTATGAAGTAATTTAGAGGTAGTGTAATTTGCAAGAGGAAGAACAAATGATCTTGATTAATCTTCTTGTTCATTATCTTCGTAGTTCGTAAGTATCCACCCTCGTACGCACACTTATATATAAGCAACAATATAAATAAATACAAAAACAAGAAAAATCGATTAATAAATTATATTACTCAAAGTATATATAATTGATTGACTTGAATTTCTAGCTACTACAGTGCATATATAAAGGGGGTGTTTAGAACATCTTATATCATTGGTGTACTTTTTATTAGGATTTTGATATAGCAACGAAGTTTTACAAGATTATGATAAGTAAATTATATCACTCGTGGCAATTTAGTAAACAAATGAACGGTTAGTAAAATTTTTAAATAAAAGAGCATATGATGAAAATAAATTTACCCCATTCAATTTTATAACTCAACCTTCACTTAGCTTTACGTTTACCTTAAAAATTTATAGTTTATAAAACCAACTTCAGTCTTTAACCTTTCCATTTGTCGCAACACTAATTCTTGAATGTGTCCTATATATATGCAATATGTGTCAACATATCGCGAGTCTAATTCACTTCTCGCGTCTATGGTGTGGACTGTGGAGCAGCCTGACACAGCCTGCTCAACTTCAATGGTCATAACGTTTTTTTATGAAAGCGACTTCCATCAGCAAAAATCAAACCACGAATTCGTTTTTTTCCTTTAAGAACATCCTTGTGGTACAATGTTTTTCTTTTATTCAGTTGGTGGATGTTTTAATCATTAAATGAGTTTGTGTTTGACGTTCTAAAAATATTTACTTTGTGTTTTCTTAATATGTATTGAAATTTGAAAGTGATCGTCAACAATTTTTAGATTCTTTACTTTCTTCTCATGTTATAGTTTTTACCAACTTTAATTTATTCTTATTCTCTAGGCTCCACCTTTGCAACCTCTCATACTCGATCAATAGATTACGCATACCAATCTCAGTAAAGCTATGCACTAAAAGGAAAGTATTTAATATTAAGTAGCATTTTTGTGATTTTTTTGAAAATTGCGAGACTGTATTAGAGCTACGGTACTACAGATTTTAAGCTATTATTATTCCAAAACCTTAGAAAATTGCGAGACTGTAATAGAACCTTCAAAATTCAAATTAAGGTTTGTATCACCATTTGACTTATATCCTGTGAACTCCAAAACATGTATGCAACAACCGAAGCATGCAACCAGATATGATCAAACAAAAAATGACGCATCTTGCAACTTTCTCGGCTCTTAAGTGAGAAGATAGATGCATAGTTGTATATTAAAGACGAAGAGAGAAGCGATTGTGACAACGAGGTTTCGGTTGGTCACAAGAACGATAGGCCGACGAGTTTTATTTTGAAGATGGTTGCTTAATGTTTCGGGAATTTGTATAATAAAATTTTGGGGAAAAAAGCCTGGATTCATTTGGTTGGGCCGATATGTTATTGTTGGGCCACATAACTAGATGTGAACTTATGCTGTTAATTGGACTGGCGGACTGTGTCAAGACCCAATTGGTTGGGCCGACGTATTTCTTTTTGTCCTATTGGAAAATGGAAACCAAGTCACAATTTCTTTATTTTTTTGAACCATATTCTTGGTAATTTGTGCGTTAACTCCTAAGTCCCTATATAAATGCATGTTATACAAATTAATAACTTTATCAAATGACAAAATAATATAACCATCTTTCACGCACATACGACATATTGCACAAAAATTTACTTATTTCTAGAATAAAAAAAAGTTACCACTATTATTTTTATCATAAAAAGAACTTTTATTACACAAATTTAATTTATTAAAAAAACACATAGGTAACATACTAGCATGTTTCATTTTTCGATGAATATATTGTTTTACATATTTGAATTTGTATTTATGATCTTAACCCTTCGGGATTAAGGGTAAGGTTTGTCTTCATCACACTCCTCTCAGAACCTATGATTTTAGTAGGATATTTGAATTTGTATATTCCATTATATTTAGTGTTCTTGGAACATATTTATGTGTTAAAAAAAATATACAAGGTCTCATGTTATGAACTCAAAGACATTTACAATTTAAGATAAAGAGTTCAATTGCTACACGACTCCATTCAAAAACAAAATCCAAACAACCGCACCCGGTGTCGCTATGAGATGTGGAAAACCAGAACCCCACTCACCTGAGGTGTAACCCGATCAGCATTCGAACCCATGCAAGCTGCAACTTGTCTTCATTTTCCCTGACACCACAACCTTATGTGTCGAACCATGAGCCACTTTCCACCACGTTAAATTCCACCCTCCGAGAGTCCAAACACACCATCACCGCACCATCAACCAAAATGGCTAAACTCTTTGTTTGTTTAAGCTTTCTCTTGATCATCAATGGTTGTCTTGCTCGTACGCAATCGCGATCTTTTCAGCAGCAGAATGAGTGTCAGTTTCAAAGAATCAATGCGCTTGAACCCGTTGAGCGAGTTGAATCGGAAGGTGGTTTCACTGAGTTCTTTGACTCGAATGAACAACAGTTTGAGTGTGCTGGAGTTGAGGTTATTCGCCACCAGATTCAGCCACGAGGACTTCTGTTGCCGTCGTACACTAACACTCCTATTTTGTTCTTTGTTGAACAAGGTACGTTATAAATTGATTATTGTAATGTTAGCTTATGATTTAAAACACCTAGCTTGCATGTAACGTATAACCTTAAACAAAGTATTTGCGACCGAAATCTTAATTTGAGATGATAATTAAAGTTCCTAGATTATATAACCTTGGATGCCAAATTAGCAACGAAAAGTCAATTATTAAAAAATGTTCAAATATTAGTACCGATGAGACGAAAAAGATCCTAAATTATTAAGCTTGAACGCCAAAAGTTAAATTTGGTAAAAGGATTCAAATTTTATTACCATCATCGGTACCAAAATATCTCTAATAGACATTTGAATTCAAATTAGAGGCAAAAGTCGTTGCAAATTTAGCGATTCAAAATATCCATATGGTAATAAATCAACTGAAATTGTTCTGTCGCAAAATAGTCGCTAGTTAGCGATTTCAATCCCAAGACAGGAATCGTTTCAGTCGGAAAAGTTGTCACAAAATTCGGTCATTTTAGGACTGAACCAGTCCAATTTATGGAACTGTTGCTAATCCGGTCGCAAGAAGTTTCCAGATTTGCAAAAATGAAATTAACCACTAGATATCAGTCGCAAAACGTCTTTGCGACATATCTTTTGCGACGACCAAAATCGCGTGTGTGCTCTGTTTCTAGTTTTTGACGAATGCATATGATTTTTATTGGTTTGGAAATACAGGAAGTGGTATGCAAGGAGTGATGTTGCCTGGATGCCCGGAGACATATGAAGTATCGACAGAACAATTTGAAGGACGCAAAGGTGGAAGCTCATTCACCGATCGCCACCAGAAGATCCACCAATTCCGCCAAGGAGATGTGGTGGCAATCCCTACCGGAGCTGCACATTGGTTGTACAACAATGGTCAAGAAGAACTTGTTATTATTGCTTTACTTGACAGCCAGAACTATGCTAACCAACTTGATCCAAACCATAGAGTAAGTAAACAACCTACTCATATAGTTTAGTTTATATATAATTTATTGATTAAAATTATTATTGAAAGAAAAGAATTTAGCAAAATTTTGGATTTCTAGCTAGGGGATTTAGGCTTTGGGTAAAAACTTATATATTTTTTTAATTTCCGCAAGAAAATATTATTGAAAAACAAAAGTTTTAGGAGGTTTAACTTTTACGGTTTAACTAAGCTTTTCGACATTTCTTTTACTTATAGACGCTTGTCTATGCATACGAGCAAACTGATTTATAAAAGTTGATAAATCGATTCGCTTGACTGATCATCTATATATATATATTTTATTGCAGAGATTCTTCCTTGCCGGAAACTCACAAGGACAACAACAACAACAATCAAGATCATGGGGAAGACAACAAGGCCAATCACAACAAAAGGGCTCCAACAACATCTTGCTAGGATTTGAACTCGAGACTCTCGCGCAGGCGTTTAATGTCGATCAAGAAACCGCACGGATGCTCCAGGGTGAAAATGACAAGAGGGGACACATTGTGTTGGTGAAACAAGGCCTTCAAGTTATCCAACCTTCGATCCGCCACGAAGAACAACAATATCGCGGTGGTCCTCAGGCTAACGGTGTTGAAGAAACCATTTGCTCGATGAAGCTCCGAACGAACATCGATGATCCTTCAAAAGCCGATGTTTATAACCCACAAGCTGGTCGGTGCACACGTCTCAACAGCCTTAAGTTCCCCATTCTTCAGTTTTTGCAACTCAGCGCTGAACGCGGAGTCCTCCACAGGGTATGAACTAAGAAAACCGAAACAAAACAGTTTGACAAGATTAAAGGGTGTTAAACTGGTTTAACCCGAAACATGTGAAATTTTAAATCTCACACAAACCAAAGAATAAATTATGAAAATCGTCTATAAAATAAATATTTATTTAATTAATTTTTAACAAAATTTTTTAAAATTGAAAGAAAATAGAAGGGCTAAACAGGTCAATCGAACTAACATGAACACATCGTGTTTAATTGAATCCTGTTTAGGCGTCTTTTGGTGCGATTCAAAGCTAACTTGAACATGTTTATATTAATCCCAAAACACAAATTAGTGTGAAGTGTCATGTCAAACTTGAACATTTTGATATAAAGTGACTTATATTTGCAGAATGCCTTAGTGTCACCACACTGGCTAATGAATGCCCACAACATAATTTACGTGACAAATGGAAACATGTGGGTCCAAATTGTTAACGACCAAGGTGAAGAGGTGTTCAACAACCAACTCCAACAAGGACAATTGGTGGTGGTGCCACAAAATTTCGCGGTGGTGAAAAAAGCCGGTGAACAAGGGTGCCAATGGATTTCATTCAGAACGAACGACAACACGATCATGAACACGTTGGCAGGAGAGAACTCGGTCATGAGGGCGTTCCCAGTTGATGTCATAGCAAATGCGTACCAACTCCCAAGGGAAGAGGCACAAAGACTCAAGTACAGCAGACAGGAACAAGTGTTGTTCCCGTCTAGCAGTAGGATGTCTCGCTATGGTGACAGTGAAACATCTCAACGCAGGTCATCCCGTGGTGGTGGGATGATAGAGGCTTAAGGTTGTAGTTGGTTGGTCGAGAGGTTGTTAAGAATAAAAGGTTTGTAGTTTGTTGATCAATATCGACTTCTACGTGAAGAGGGAGGTTGTTTAGTTATCAATAATCCTTTCGAATAAATAAAAGTACCAATGACCCTTAGGTTTGTATGTAAACGTTTGTAATGATATTGCAATATCTACTTTCCTGTATGCTGTTTTAAACTTTCCTAAAATGAGTGTCATAAACGAAACTTCTCCTATATAAAATGATCTTTAGATGGCATTACATTAAACAAGTATTTAATATATATCATCACTAGGTTATAACCCGTGTGTCACACGGTTGTAATGATTAACGATACATAAGTAGAGTGTTTATAAAAAATATTTCTTATAAAAAATACAAAAACTTAGCATTAATGAAAGGAAGTCTTATTTATGATATTAGTTGTTTTCATGTAATTATGTAATTCAAATTATAATCAACTGGATTAGTAATGTTGTTTATAAACAAATTGTTAATTAATTCCATCACAAAACATGAAACATAGAAATAAAAAAATTTATCCTTAAATGTTTAAATGTGAAATGGAGATGTAGATTTACAAAACCAGCAAGATAAATACGATGGTTGATCCGATGATTGTCCAATGCTTGATCTAGTGTTAGGATTAGTCAATGAGAATATCGGTTGCTGTCATATTTGACGCTAGAGTTTTTGGATGTAGAAAGAGAAAACCGACGGTGTTAAAATTGGTGAGAAAAAAGACCAACCTCATGGATATCACATGAGAAAAAAAGTTGACATGTATTAGCTTAGAGATAAAAGGGTCACATGGCTTGAAAAACCTTTGTTTATTGGTAAGTATAGATATAGATGTATGTTTTCCAATTAAAAAAACAATTGTTATAAGACACACAAAAAGCATACAAAATATTACAGTACTAAAAAGAAGAGATTTATACATACTTCAAAATACAAATTGTTTGTATCTCATTCATTTCAGAACTACCTTTTGGGAGTCACTGAAATAAATTTAATCATCTTTCTTCAATCCTATCAAACCCAAATTCAATACAAAGATTAATAATGTTGTAAATAGATATATAACATGTTATAAAAATTTACAAAAGTGAGGAACATCAATGATGTAATGGCATATGCATAACCAAATTCATCTTCATTTTACTACTTTCTCTCCATATCCTTTTTACTAAATCCAACATTACAAACTCAAATCAAAACCAAAGCCTAACTAAAACTTCAGACACAAAGCATCATACTCAAAAAGCATAACACACTCCAACACTTCCTCTGATTTAGCTGTTATCCATATGAATAAAAATACTCAATAAGTCACCTTACCTGTATATTTGTTTGTGATAAGCAAGAAAATAGATCTTACAAATAGATTTGACTTTGTCTAAAGTCACTGCTTCAGCCCCACAATTATTGTTGTAAGTTGCAAAAGAATCCTGTGACCTCTATGTATTGTTTGTGAAACAAACATTGTGGCATCATCAGCTGAGAACATGGATACCCACAACATGAAAATCAACTGCCATCATCTCTTGATTCTGACAGCATCGATCATCATGGACGAAAGTGTCAATTTCACTCTAATTAGCTTGTTGAACATTTCTAGAACCTGTTTCATAACCTTGTTTCTGCACCTCACGTGATAATCAACACATCTAAACCGGACAATGATAATGAAGTAATGAGTTGAAATTTTAAAATTTGAAAAGAATAGATAAAATAACAGAAAAATGTGAACTGAATCTTATACTTTAAATGAAAACCAGACCTATCCATGCCTATATTTTTAATCAATATTAACAAACTCCAAGGGCAATATAATGCATTTTTATGGTCATATAAGAAAAACATGTCTATATTTTTACTCTTCTTTAATGTTTGAATTGTAAATAAAGAATAAAAAACCATACAAAAATTCCCACTTATATGTATAAGTATTATATCATCAGTTTGAAATACTATGTGCAATTTTTAATATATCTGTAAAATTTATTTAAAAGGTTGCGTTTTCAACAAACTAAGTTAAAAATAAGAAAAAATGGAGCCACACACAAGTAGAAATACTATTTACAACACTCGACCATATCAATTAATCCTCTATAACTATGAAATCTCAAATCAGAATTACAGAAGTTTCAAAGTTTGTGTCTTTGTGAGGTTGAGCAATCTCAAACAGAAAGAAAATCAAGTCATCGATATTCAACAACCACCAAATTAGAACACAAATTATAATCTCATGAAGTATCTACAAATGTACAATGGTAATAGAGAAAGAATTCGACTGATTTCACCTGATAATAAATTGCCCTTTCCTTGGTCACAAAGAAACAAAAGATGCTTGTGAATACTTCTCTTCAAGGTACTGACTTTTCAAGTTTAAAGCAATACAAACACAAAAGAAAATGAGCTCCGGTGATACGAGTGAATTTGTCACTTCTTCGGCTGCACCTCACCTGCAAATGGCAGTGAGCATAGTTTACATACAACTAACTATATACGTAATACAATTTTTTGGTCAGATTATTAGATGGTTGAAATTTAGATGCTCAATTCCTCTTAATCAGATCAGTGTACTAACCTATATATACAAATAAAATATGTTTACAGAACAACATACATTAACAGTTAAATATTTAGAACCCATATGCCACAATTCCATCCACTTGACAAAGAGTTTCAATAGATGAACAGTTTAAAAAGAATCAAACAACTTGATCGTCGGTGAGATCTTAAACAACTTGAACATAAACCCTAACCTTAATCAGAATTCAATTCACATGCAATTCGTTCACAGAATAAGGGGATTTTCCCTAACCTCTTCCAATTAGATTTGGATTGTCTACGGTAGCTAAGATTTCTTCTTTGATGAACATGAAATCGCCTGATTCCGCTACCACAGTCGCCTTCAACATCGCCATTGCCTATCAATTCGCTGACCTAACGCAAGTCACAAACGCACAACACTTTTAAGACTTGGCATCGATGAGATTGATATACGCTTGAAGAAGAGAAGAAGCGTCAATGATGCAGCTGCTCTTAAAACCCTATTTTAGAAAATGATCTGAACCAAAAACGATATCACGTGCGTGCTAATATGTTGAGCGGGAAAATAAGAGGAAAAGTTGAGTGAATAAATGAGATGTGACCAAGGAAACCTTGCTTTATTATTATTATAGATAGATAAATTTTATAAATTAGATTAGATTATAAATTTTAATTTTTATGTTTATTAATAATCATAAATTTCAACTTTTAACTTCATTAAGTATAATAGGTCATCTTTAATTAAATTAGTTGATTCAAATCTCAAGCTTTAAACAAACTTCAGTTAGTTTTCCCTAATAATCATTAGTAGATGGTTTGTTTTGTCAAAATTTAAACTTAGAGAGATTTTTTTTTTCAGCGCGACTGTTAAAACTTATTTTCGCGTTTCCCGTTTAGTTCGGGCTTCGTTTCGCGTACGGTTTTCGCCTACGTTCACGATTTTACATTTCTTATCTGAACCTATTGGTTTCACCTCCTTAAGAGGTGTTGAGATATCGGATCTATAATACGTTTTATTGTTTTATGTGTATCTTTCGTATCGTCGCTCGTATCAAAATTTTGTATACACTCAAGAGATCCAAAATACGTAGCAGAATATGAAAAAAGTATTTATATCATATAAATAACGATTTATTTGAAATTAAATATATTATTTTTTTTTTCTTTTATTTCTTTTGAGTTTGTCTAATTTTTTGTTTACTTTCAAGAGCAATTTAAGATATATGGGACGATCTAAATTTTTACTTCTCACGATTCGTTAGTCGCACAATTTAATATCATAAATTATCAATAAGTTGTTTTTGTTTAATATCATCACGGTTATCGTGGATCCATCTTCTTTTTTCATATATATATGAGGCCCTTCTATAGTACTGGTTATTTATACGAGCGTTATAACATTAGTAATTTCAATGGTACGTTAATGTAATTCGTTATTTATATGATATAAATACTTTTATCATATTTTAATACGAATTTCGGATCTTTTGAGTGCATACAAAATTTTGATACGAGCGACGATACGACAGATACAAATAAAACGATGAAACGTATCATAGATCCGATATCTCAACACCTTTCCATAAGGTGAAACCAATGAGGTCAGATAGGAAACCGTAAGCGAAACGCAACCCGAACAAAGCGGGAAATGCGAAAATAAGTTTTAATAGTCGAGCTGAATGCGAAAATCCCCCTAAGTTTAACTTTTAACAAAACAAACCCTCTAATAATAATTAAAATCGAAAACTAAGTGAAGTTAGTTTAAAAGTTGAAATTTGAATCAACTAATGTACTTAAAGGTTGTCTAGTGTACTTAATAAAGTTATAGGTTGAAATTTGTTATTATTAATAGATACAAAGGTTGGAATTTGTAATTGAGTCTATAAATTATAAATAGTAGATATTTTTTTCTAAAAACTTCTACTTTACTAATTAATATATCGTGCTTTTAATAAATTTTAAACATCAATACTCACAAATAGAAATATAGAGAAAGGTTCATTGGGGAACCATAAAAAAAGAGGGAACTATGGAACACTTGTGGGCCGTTGATTTTTTTTGTGCTGGATTATATTTTTTTGTACTGGATTATTTTTTTTGTACTGTATTATTTTTTTTGTACTGGATTAATTTTTTTTTGTACTGGATTATTTTTTTTTTATTGGATTATTTTTTTTTGTACTGGATTTTTTTTTTGTACTAGATTTTTTTTTGTACTGGATTGTTTTTTTTGTACTAAAGATGAACGATCCACAAGTGTTCCCAAGTTCCCCATTTTTTTATGGTTTCCCAATGAACCTTCCTCTATAAGACTATGCGTTATGGGCGGGGCTTTGAAGAGACTTTGTTTATGACGCGTCAGTGACACGCAGGAGAGAGAAGGGGTGATGGAAATGGGTGTAATGGTTGGGGCTTTGAA
>WOUH02000007.1:1720935-1731778 GCA_009936405.2 Stevia rebaudiana
ATTCAAAAGAAAATCCTCTTGTTCAAACAGTTTAACTAATAGAGGGGGAGGATTTCTGGGGTATGGAAGAATTACACTACCTGCTTTACAACAGTGATTATAGCGAGGCCGACGATTTGTACAACTTGAGGTTAAGCGCTCGTCATACCAAAAGAAAGCACCACAGAATTCACAAATGTGATTACAATCACCGTGATCAATATACAGTGAAAGGTTAGATGTTGATACAGGAACAATAGGCACGTCATTTACGGAGGACTGAGATTGCCTAAATCCAGATGATGAAGCATTTGAGGCAGCGAAATCGTTCGCCAAGTAGGAGATTCTTCTTTTTTTAGTTGATAGTGACATATTAGATAGTATGCAAAAGTGTATAGAATAACCGATAACCAATTGAAGTAATTAAAGTTATAGGAGGCTAAGTAATAAGTAATAACAGCGTAAAAATTCGGTCAAATAAATACACGTTACTTTGAACTGAATATAGAAATTGTAAAAGCGTAAATTGGAAAATAAAGCTAACCTTAGATGCCGACCGAATTTAGCGTGAAATAGCTTCCGACGAAACCTATGAATATACATAGACAAAAATCAATATAACATATGGGAAAGAAGATTAACCTTAAAGGTTAGTCATAATATATAAGAAATATGTTAACCCATTTGACCCATTAACCAATTTACAAAGAAACTAATATTATGTTTACAATTTAGATTAACTTACAGATACGTAAGCAAAAAGTATAACCAAATTTCAAAGTGATAGTTAAGAAATATTAGTAAGGAAAAAGAAGTGGATAGTTATGATATATTTAATAAGTACCTCCATTTATCCTTTGACAAAGACAAATCATAATTTTACCAGATATGAAACTATATGTATAAGTTAATCATATATCATTCCAGTAATATTATCTAAGTAGACCGCTTTACAGATAATCACAAACACCTTAACACCTTACACGCATCCAAAAGACGGGAATCAGTATGAGTCTCCTTAATCACTTACTAAAGACAAATGGAAATGAAATGAAAAACCCAAAAAAGCAAACAACAGAAACATGGCGCATTGACTGCTTGTACCAGAATCATTCAAACAGCTTTGGAGAAAAGGTGGACGTTTCATTCAGGCATATTCACAAACACTTGATATGCATCCAAAAGATGGTTAGAAAACTCAGCGTCATTCAAACATATTTGAAAAAAAGTTATATGTTTCATTCAGACATATGCATCAAAATCAAACGAACATGAAAAACCGAATGCAAAAGCGTAAGCGGAAGCAGCAAAATAGAATGTCGCCTCAAAAAGTACCAAATATGATTCAGGAATGAACATTAATGCACTAAAAGGAAGCATACCGTAACTCTTAGAGCTGAAGATCCAGATAAAAAGATAAAGTATCCAAGCGAGATGATCAGCTGACGAACAAAAGCATGAAGAAGCGGCCTCTATAAACCTGGAATTAAACAATCAAAAACCCTAATTTAAGAGTGGCAAGAACAAATTAGACAGCGAAGAGAAGGAAATGTACAAACAATCAAAAAGCCTACCTGGTAGAGAACGATGGTGACGCCTAAGATGAGGAAAAGCTAACAATAGAAGTCGAAGATGAAGATTAGAAGGACGATCAGCTGAAGAAGAGAGGCATGAAGAAGGTGGCCTTTATAAACGTAGAATAGATATTTGACTGTTCACACCGACATTGGTCTTTGTATATATATATAATTAGTGAAATTATATTTTTTCATTATGCTAACCACTTGCTAGCTTCATTTTTTTTAATATATCATCACGGTTCAAAGGAAAAATAGAACGAAGTCACGAATAATGATATTGGTATTTATTTGGATTAATCATCAAAATGACCAGGTTTGATCAAATATGAGCCAAAATGACCATTTGACTTTCAGCTAGGCTAAACTTTTGTCTAATGATGCCTTAAACGCAATGATATAGCGGAGAGCCAAGTTTCAAGGTGACAAAAAAAGTGTCATACACAATGGAGAGAGGACAATAATTTTGCTTAATGATTATTTTGGCTTAAAACGAATTAACTTTGATCATTTTAAAGAATTTTGTGTTCTCCCGTGAGACCTCAATCTATTCCGTATATGATAGATTGATGATGTATGGAAACACTAACGTACCGAACTCGTTATTTACACTTGCGAACAACATCCAAAACCACCGTAACAAATCCACCAATCCCGGCAACCTGTGGCACATCGCCGCCCCCACGCTGACGTCCTCCACCGGCGACACACTAAATTACAAAAACACCCTTCCAATACTTGTAAAGTAATGCAAACGACATGCTTATTTAAAGGACCGTACGTGTCAAGATCTCCACTATATTCTCCGCCGTTTCTCTCTCCTCATCTCGGAGTACTCATTATACCAAAAAGTAAACCTGCAATCACAAAGACCAAAAGTGTTGTGATTAGGGCAATGCCTGCTGATTCTACTTCGTCGGAGATTGATAACAATGGCGCTCTGCGTAAGTTCAAGTTGAACGAGTCGTCGTTTCTGGCTTCTCTCATGCCGAAGAAGGAAACCGGCGCCGATCGATTTGTTGAAGCTCATCCGGAGTTTGATGGCCGCGGTGTTGTTGTTGCTATATTCGGTACTTCTATCACTGTTTCCGATTTGTTGTTACTCTTTTGTTATATAAGACCTGAACAATGATTAGTAGTTTGAAGCTTTCATAGTGATTAGTGAGCGCGGAGATTGAATCTGTAATCGAATTGAGTTTCGTTTTAGATTGTGTGGCGATATTTACGTATGTCTATATATATGAGAACTTTTATGCGTTTGATGAAACGCAGAATTTGAACATATGATCGTGAATTGGTAAAATGAAGAGATAATAAAAATCGTTGGATTTCATATTATGAATCAAGGGACGAAATGATGATTTCTTTTATACGCAGAGATAACTAGGCTAACTGAATATAGAACAGTTGACATATCTAAAACTGTATAAATAACTGTCAAAAGTCTAAACCTATCTAAAATTGATGTAAATAGCAACTGAAAACATGACTACTAAACAAAAAAATCACTATCTTTCTTCATCAATTGTCTGATTTAGTTGTTTATTCGGTACAGTATGAAATGATTTTTATAATGATAACATGATCATGTATAAATGTAGCTCAATAGCTTAATTGGACGGACCTTCAATCCTTCTTGATTGATTTGTAAAGTGATAGGATTTCATCTGTATGCTATATTTCTGCTTTCAGATTCTGGTGTTGATCCGGCTGCGGCGGGATTACAAGTGACCTCAGATGGGAAACCAAAAGTCCTAGATGTCATCGATTGGTATCCTTTAGAATCTGATTAATATTTGTTATATTTCTTTACTTTGTGATATTATTAATAGTTTGATAATTTATTATTTTTGCTCTTTTTTCCCCTCAGCACTGGGAGTGGTGATATTGATACATCAACTGTTGTGAAGGCGGATGCAAATGGTTGTATTCGTGGTGCATCAGGTTCATAGTTATATTGATGTAAACAGTTAGCTGGATGTTGTATACATTCCATTTCTTAGATATTGGTTTATTCTTTTGACTGAATATGTTTCAGGTGCGTCTCTTACTATAAATCCTTCTTGGAAGAATCCTTCTGGGGAATGGCATGTGGGATACAAATTAGTATATGAGCTTCTTACAGACACATTAGTATCTCGTTTGAAGGTGGGCCTTATTTTGTGCGTGATTTGAGATCAAACAGTTGATATAATTAAAATGAAACTATTTTTTTTTAACTTTTATCTATGTGAATTTTGTAACCTGGAGCAGAAAGAAAGAAAGAAAAAGTGGGAGGAGAAGAATCAGGAAACGATAGCAGAGGCTGTGAAGCAGCTTGAAGACTTTGACAAGGTTGCTCCTACTAGTTCATAATGTTTATTATCTAATAAATATTGTGCAAGTTCAATTACATATTTCATTGTGTTATGTTTCTGAAATCTTGATGTTACCATTTTTTGTTACTGAAATGCTACCTCATTATTTTTGTCTAACAAGTTTCCTATATTCAGACGCAAAGCAAGGTTGATGAGTTGATTTTGAAAAAAACTCGTGCGGATCTGCAAGATCGAGTTGATTATTTGAAGAAACAAACAGATGTCAGTATCAATGTCTTAAATTATTTTTATTTATACCTTTTTATTGTTAATGTATTTGTTCTTATGTGCATCGGTGTTTATATATGTCAGAGTTATGATGACAAAGGGCCTATTATTGATGCTGTTGTATGGCATGATGGAGAAGTGTGGAGGGTGGCTCTTGACACACAGAGTCTTGAGGATGATCCTGCGTGTGGAAAACTTGCTGATTTTGTTCCTCTAACTAATTTCAAGTATACTTTCTTTTTTACTTTGACCACTTTTTTTCTCCCTTCTTCACATGTTTAATTATAATTCCCCATCGTTATTATCTTTCATCTACGAGATGTTGGGTGCATTTTGAAGGTGATATATGATATTGAAAAGTTGGGATAAAACAAGTTGCAGATAGTGTTTTGATGTGCTTTTACCGGTTAAAGTTGTAACTAGAGCTGGATAAATTTAGTTTACGTGGAAAACTAATAGAGATTTGACGGAAATTTTGTTTTCTTTTGGTGAAAACAGTAGAGATGGTCTGTGAAATGGAAATAGAAGTCTTTTAAATTATGTTAAGAGAAGTGGCGAATAGATAAAATTATAATACTCGTGGAAAATCATTTTTATTGGCACTATTATGCTATTAAAAAAACCATTATCTTAAACTGAATATTAAGATAATGATAACCAGAAGCAGAGTTTCTTTATCCAACTTTACAAGCTAGTTATTATGCTTTTAATTTGCAATTATCAGATAATCAGTTCCATATTGCAAATCAAACACTTTTGATATTGCTTATTAATACCACCGAGCTAATTATGCAGGATTGAACGGAAGTACGGTGTATTTAGCAAGTTGGATGCTTGTACATTTGTAACCAATGTTTATAATGAAGGTACTATTTTAAGTATAGTAACTGATAGTTCGCCACATGGCACTCATGTTGCTGGTATCACCTCTGCTTTCCACCCAACGGTATGATATTAAATTTATTTTTATTTTAATCGAATCCATCAATGACCACATGTTCATTAAATTCTCCGTTAACAAACAGGAACCTTTGCTTAATGGTGTTGCACCCGGAGCACAGGTAGTTTCATGTAAGATAGGTGACTCGCGCTTAGGCTCAATGGAAACTGGAACCGGCTTGATACGCGCGCTAATTGCTGTTGTGGAGGTACCGTCATTAAATCTAAACAAATTCTATCAAACTTTATGTATGTTATATGTTGTTTTTAGTAATATGTTTTGAGTTGACCTTTGTAGCACAAATGTGATGTCATCAACATGAGCTATGGAGAATATACAATGTTTCCAGACTATGGTCGCTTTGTGGAGCTTGTTGATGAGGTCATAACCTAAAAATGATTGAATTTAATGAATTTGGAATATTGGTTTGTACTCTTATTTGTCATTTACATGAAATGATCATTGAATACAGGTGGTGAATAAGTACCGTGTAGTATTTGTTAGTAGTGCTGGCAACAACGGGCCTGCGTTGACCACTTTAGGTGCGCCAGGTGGCACCACGTCAAGCATAATAGGAGTTGGTGCTTATGTGTCTCCTGCTATGGCTGCTGGAGCTCATGCTTTAGTTGAGGCTCCTCCTGAAGGGCTTGAGTACACTTGGTAACTTTTTTGTATTTTTAGGAGAAATTATTGAATTTTTATCCGCCCAATTATTTACTTGAAAGTAAGATACTTTCAGTTTTTCTGAACTCCAACGGGTCAGTGGTTCCAAAATAAATGACTTAACTAAAAATAAAGCGGGTTGAGCAAGTCAATCAGATTGAAAGTCACCCAAAATGTTTATACAACATATTCAACCTCATAAATATTATTTTTTAAGAATAAAGTATTGATATTTATTTATCAACTATTTGTAAAATCAAGAGTGTCACATGCGGACGCGGTTTTGCTGTAACCCATCTCACCCCATCACACAAGCCATATCGGGTAAGATGTAATAAATAAAACTAACTGGGGACAGTTGTAATCATTCTAGCTCATCTATACTTTGGATTTCCCACCTCTCTCCTATTTAATGATTGATATTTTTTATTTAATATGGATATAGATATAGATTATGAATATAGATAAATAATATGTTATTCAATATATAAATCTAATATAAAATTAATTATGATGTTTCTAAATAAACTTATCTTTATTGGATCATTTATATATTTAATAGTACACACACAAATATAGTTGAGGATTAAATATTGAACCACAAATTATGCGAGAACCGATGTGAAAAATTAATATATTTGTTTTTATCTATGACTCTTACAGGACTACTACAGTAAATCATATTTATGTAATTGTGCATGAAAATGCATATACATTTTTTTTTATTCATCCTGCATAATAGACAAAATTTCAAACAAATTTTTTAAAGATGTTACTTTTTTATTAGTAAACATGTAACATAATATTTATTCGACACGTGTAACACACGGGCTTCTAACCTAGTTTATATAATATACTTCTTAGCGGGTCTCCTCTGATTATACATAATGGAATGTGAAATGCCAGGTCTAGTCGAGGACCCACTGCTGACGGGGATCTTGGTGTATATGTGAGTGCTCCTGGTGGTGCGGTGGCCCCGGTTCCTACATGGACTCTCCAGCGGCGACAGCTCATGAACGGTACATCCATGTCATCACCATCTGCATGCGGTGGAGTAGCTCTCATCATCAGTGCAATGAAGGTATCAATATTTTTTACGATATATAACCCTTTTTTTCTCCTTTTTTTTTGTGAAGTCATATAAATAGATAATAACTATATGCAGGCCAAGGGGATTCAAGTGAGTCCGTATAGCGTGAGAAAGGCCCTTGAGAATACTTGTACGCCAATTGGCTGTTTGCCGGAAGATAAACTATCTAATGGACATGGTCTTATTCAAGTTGACAAGTTAGATTATGACCATCATATTTAACAACTCCGTAATTTATTTAATTACATTATTTAATCCCTTAATTATGACTTTCTTCTAGGGCTTTTGAGTATGCTCAGAAAGCAGCTGATTTGCCTTGCATTTGGTATAAGATAAGCATCAGTCAAGCAGGAAAAACAAGTAATGTTCAGTTTCTCTTGTATAATAATGGTATATCAACCCCTAATAAACTCTTTAATTTGATCTTTATAATTCACTACTTGCAGCATCAACAACATCGCGAGGTATATACCTAAGAGAGGCTAGCTACTGTGATCAATCTACCGAGGTTGATGTTAAATATACTTCTCATAATTATGTAGTTTAAAAAGTATATTTTTTTCTTAATATGAACCAGCTACACTTTTTCAAACAGTGGACAGTGCAAGTTGACCCACAATTTCATGAAGGTGCAAGTAATTTAGAACAGTTAGTCCCATTTGAAGAGTGTATTGAGTTACACTCAACTGGAAAGGAAGTGGTGAGAGCTCCAGATTATCTCCTTCTCACTTACAACGGCCGTAGTTTCAAGTAAATCAGCTTTTCGTTCTTGATGACCCAAATTGTAATTTGTAATTTCTGGTCATCTTTTCTTTTTTAATTTTAATATTTTATATTATTCTTTCTTCCTACCAGTGTTGTTGTAGATCCCTCGAAGCTTAGTGACGGTTTACATTATTTTGAAGTGTACGGAATAGACTGTAACGCCCCATGGCGTGGTCCTCTTTTCCGGATTCCAGTTACCATAACAAAGCCAAAAATTGTGGAAACTCAGCCTCCACTCATTACATTTTCTGGATTATCTTTCCAGCCAGGTAGGTTTGTATATTGATAATAATTTATTAAATAAATCACATTTTCTGGCATGAATTTATATTAATTGTTCTTCTAATTACTGATATAACAGGCCATATTGTACGCAAATTCATTAAGGTTCCATTTGGGGCCACTTGGGTTGAAGCTACCATGCGTACATCAGGGTTTGACACTGCTAGAAGATTCTACATCGACACTGTCCAGGTATGTGTCACAACTAGAGTGGTTGCTTTAACCCCTTGTAAACGTTGCATTAAAAATGGTCAATTTTTTTTTAATTTTTATTTTTTTTTATTTACAGATCTCACCGTTGAAAAGGCCTATGAAGTGGGAAAGTAATGCAATATTTTCATCTCCATCTACCAAAAGCTTTACTTTTTCAGTTGAGGGTGGGCGAACAATGGAATTAGTGATAGCTCAATTCTGGTCCAGTGGTGTAGGAAGCAATGAAGCTGCTGTTGTAGAATTTGAGGTTTCTTTCTGCTTATTTTCATTATTGCACCTATTGGGTTTTTGCTATATTGTTTTATGTTAATATGTAGGTCGCGTTTCGTGGGATAGATGTTAGCAAAGATGAAGTGATCCTTGATGGAAGTGAAGCCCCTGTAAGAATTGAAGCCCAATCGCTGTTATCATCTGAGAAACTTGCTCCTACCGCCAAGCTAAACAAGGTACAACAAATTTCATATCCATTTTCATATGTTACAGGTGGCAAAATGGGCCGATCTGGTAACATGTCGAAACGGGTAATTTTAGCATGGACTGAAACAGGTCAGGTTTGATTGGGTTGACCTACAAATATTCTTTTGTCCTTTGAAAAGATATAAATAATAAATTAATAATTGCATTGGTTTCAAGTACATAAACTATATTTTTAGATTTCATTACATAGATTGACCTAGTGGTTTACAGAATGTAACAGATTTGGGTACTAACTACTAAGGATTTAAAGTAATATGTTTGGGTTTTCTGGTTCCAATTTTGTAATGAGTTTGGGTATGAAGGCTAACTTCCATTAAATTAGGGTTAAATGACCAAAATACACTGTGAATTTCTTTCTTTGACCTCGACTATTAAAAAAGTAAAAGGGTATTTTAATCATTCACTCTAATTTAATAGAAGTTGGTCTTTGTTACTTTAGACCCTTAGTAACCAAACTTGTTACTTTCTGGAAACAACGGAGACCATTTGTGTAACTAATTCATATTTTTATTTTATTTCTTTGACGTGGTATTATTCACTCTAATAAATGCACCATATTAAAAAATTCTTTTGCAGATTAGAATCCCGTATCGTCCTATTGATTCAAAACTGAGTGCTCTTTCAGCAGATCGTGATAAATTACCCTCTGGAAAACAGATTCTTGCATTGACATTGACGTACGTTCCGGTGACTTTTCTCACTTGTCACGCTTCACTTAATTATTTTGTCACACGAAACACAGATTGTTAATGTCTTGTGCTGCTGCAGTTACAAGTTCAAATTGGAAGATGCTGCTGAAGTAAAACCACAGATACCTTTGCTTAACAATCGTATCTATGATAACAAGTTTGAATCCCAGTTTTATATGATTTCAGATTCAAACAAGGTATATTTTCCTCAATCTTGCAGATAAATAATGATTTGTCTTGCTTTACTTAATATATTCTATATCTTTTTTATTTGTTTTATATAGCGAGTATATGCAATGGGTGATGTATACCCAGATTATGCAAAATTGCCCAAAGGTGAATATACTTTACAACTGCATTTGAGGTATGTTTCCCCTATTATGTGCTTGTATATGTATATACTTATGAAGTTAATGGGCTTCATTGCTTATCTGTTGAATTGCTGACTTTTCAGGCATGAGAATGTGCAATACTTGGAAAATTTGAAGCAATTAGTATTGTTCATTGAAAGAAAACTAGATAAGGTAGTGGCCGTTTACTTAAAAATAAAAATATAATCACTATGAAGAAAATATATTCACCATGAAGAAATCATTTAATTAAAAATTGTATATTAATTAATCGAACGAGGGCATGTATATTCTTTGTATGTTTGACATGTAACACTTTAACTTCTAATAGGAGGCTGTGCAATTGAGCTTTTATACGCAACCAGATGGTCCAGTCACGGGCACTGGTAGTTACAAATCATCAACATTAGACCCTGGGTTTGTCCTATATCCATTTTTAACCCCTCATCTTTGTATGTTTGACATTTAGTGATTTCTATTTATTATCTTGTAGTTCAAAAGAAGCCTTTTACATAGGACCTCCCAGTAAGGACAAGCTACCAAAGGTAAGAATTAAGATAGCACATGACCAATATCTTCTTTTGTTTTAGTTTTAGTTTTAGTTTTTATTTCTTATATTATGTATAAAGTAGATGATATACATTACCTGATTTGTTGCAGAATGCTCCTGAAGGGTCTGTACTAGTTGGAGCAATTTCATATCAGGGAAATGACTCTGAAAAGAATCCGGTATCATATCAGATAACTTATCAAGTCCCACCAGCTAAGGTTGTAATCTGATAGTAATTTTTATTGTTTATTTTTTATTTTCTTTGTTACCATACCGTGGATTAGAATTAGTTAATTATATCTGTTTTACAGGTTGATGAAGATAAGGGTAAGAATTCTACTTCCAAGACTTCCACAAAAAGTGTATCAGAGCGTTTAGAAGAAGAGGTATTAAGTAAATCACAAACATGTTATTAAAGCAATCCATGTGTATGCATTTGGGTACCTATATATATATGGTGAGGATAGGCTAGAAAGTGAAAAAAGTGTAAAAAGTCTAAAAAGTCGAATCAAAAATGTAAAAAGTCGGGTCAAATGAACTCTGATTGACCTCATTCCGGTGGCATTAGAACCGTCTTCTCGAGCCCTAACTAAAACCCTAAAACCTTAAAGCTAAACCCTAAAACCTAAACCCTAAATCTAAACCCTAAATAAGGCTAAACCCTAAAAAACTAACACTAAACC
>WOUH02000007.1:1752129-1764416 GCA_009936405.2 Stevia rebaudiana
ATTATAGCCTATGCCGACAACGCGTTGTCGGGAAAGGTAAAGTCAACTTTTGGATGTTTGACCCACCTATCATATAATGCCACGTGAAAGTAAATGCTGTGAAATTTTGGTTTGACTTTTACAGACGACACGTTGTTGGGAAAAGTGTTGAATTCCCGATGACCCACTGTTGTCGGGAAAAGTGTTGTCGGGAAATGTCTTTTTTCTTGTAGTGAAACTCGAACTCTTCGGAGGGTGAGTTGGGTGGGATATAAATATTATGGTGATACATTTTTTCGGGTGTGGGTAAAAGAAAAATATAAGTTTTTTTGATGTGGGGTTGAAAGAAAAATATAAAAGATATGTGGATTTATGAGGTTTATTTATAGGGTGTGTTATAATTGATTAATTTTTTTTTTAATTATAACGGTCAAATAGGAGGGTAACGGTCAAAAATTGGACCGTTGGAATCGTTACCGAATCAGCAAAAACTACCCGAGGACGCTTGTACCCGCCGATATCCTCGACGGTGGCGGTGGTGTAGCCGCTTGACTAAAGTTGCCGATTCCCCTACCTGATTGGTACTCCGTGTACCCTTAGGATTGGAGAAAGTTTTGAAGTGTGCTCTTCCTTTAATTATGTGATGGGGAAATGGTGAATCATTGATTAAGGTATCGATTTAATTTGAAGAAGAAGACTTACGAATTCATCCGGTTTCCGTTTATCTAGGGGATATGGTATTACGGGGTCGAGAAACTAACTTTGCCTACATCGTAATATTAACGATGGATATCACGCGAGATCCTTTGTTCAAAAAAAAAAGTTTTGGAAATTATATTGAGCGTGTTTCTAACTATCAAGGAAACATGAGTTCCTTAGAATAGCCCCAATAATGTTCAAGTCCTTTTTATCTTGTATATTTGTAAATGACTATATTATTGTCCGTTTATTACGCTAGACGCTTGTTTTTCTGATATATATTATTTAATTAAATTCCCAGCAGCAGACAAAAAATTCAATAAAACTACTATTTAGTTTCGTATTCTATGCATTTTGCTTATTTTATTTGTGTTAAAACCATAATTAAAGTGGACTGGTTGATGGTTGTTGTAATTATCAGAAATACAGCAATGATGGATGGTACATCATTTATATAAAAAGTAAAGGCTTCTGAATCAATTAATGTGTTTGAGCTGACCCGACACAAAAGTGGATTCTCTTTTCGGGTCTGGTTTCGTAAACCACGCTGCGTTACGCATGCTCTCATTCAAACAAAGACACATAATTCGATTTTCAGTATACTATTTATTCAACCTCCCTATGCATGCTATGCTACCTCACTTTAATTACCATCTTCAATTCCGTTGCATGCTATAATTCTTTCCAGCAATGTCTGTAAGTCTCTCTCTCTTACTTTCTCTCTCTAAATGTATATATACATGTGTATGTATATCATAAGTGATGGGTGTTGCAGATGGTGGAGGTGAGAGTTCCAAATTTGGACTGCCATGGATGTGCTTCAAAGATCAAGAGAACTCTTTTCAAACTCAAAGGTACGTAAGTACACTCTATGTTATTCTTTGTTTAAAGTTTAAACTGGTTTTTTTGTCGGGTCATATGCCACACGAAGCGTATTAAAGAAAATGTTATATAAACCCCGATCGGAACCATGTGCCTAGAACCCTCATTGTGCTCCTTGAGCCGTATTCGGTTCGGCTCGAGGAATTGACCAGTCCTACAAGAAACTGGAATTACTGGACACGGCACTAGTACAAATTCATTTTTCTAAGCCGGTTAAAATGGATTTAACCGCCTTAAAAGATGTCGCCTCAAAAAATATTTTTTCATATTATGCATTTTATATAGCGGCTGAAAGAACCGCCTAAAAAAAGAAAGCATCTTTTAAAGCGGTTTAACCGCCATATAAAATGCCTCATTTTTTTGAGGCGGTTCTTTCACCCGTCATATAAAATGCATAATATGAAAAACAAATTTTTAAGACGACATTTTTTAAGGCGGTTAAATTCATTTTAACCGTCTTAAAAAAATGAATTTGTAATAGTACGGATTGGTCAGATTTGCAAACTGGAATGGTTGGATTTGATTTGATTTTTTTCTTATAAAATCTTTTTATGAACAGTTATAAAATCTCATTATTGATTTTAGTGGTGAGTACATTTGTTTAAATTTACAAATTACATGTTATAAAATCAGGCTTCAAGATCATTGTATATCATGCATTGAAAACTCAATGTTAAAAGAAAATTATGCAATTTTGAAATTTTATAAGGGACATATGTAATTATTCAGCATACTACGTATTTTTAAAAAGCATTCACTTGACACCATAGTTGTCAAAGGCGTTTGAGGCGTAGTTAGCCTCAAGTCCTCAGAGGTGTGATTCCGGCGAAATTCATTTCCGACTTGATTTCGGTCACTTTATGCACTTCCTGACCAAAATTTAGGTCAAATGCACGCTATAGTCTAAGCTTCGGTCTCGACCTTTGCGCTTTGAGTGCGCTTTGTGCCTTTGACAACTATGCTTGACACTAGCTTTTTGTAAGTTTCAAACATTATAAATCCATACCAAAACATAAATTATTATTAACATATTTTTTAGTTAGATACATGTGTGTATATATATAAGATTTTAATTGTACTAGTGACAAAATTCTCTTCTCAATTTTGATTCGACCGGTGGACCGATAATGCAGCCAATCTAATGTAAAGGAAATTGCAGAAAACGTAAAAACAAAAATTGATCCCTCGCATAAATTAAGAATTGTAATGATACTTTCAGATTAAACAATTTGGTGGTTTACCTCAAATTTATTGATTGGATAACATTCAATCGAATTGTAGAACAAACATGATCTTTGGGAGTGAATGTATGGACCAGTAATTTAATCGATAACTGAAGAGGAAGGTATATTATGTTTTGTAGTCGCAAAAACTGCCTAGCCCTAGGCAGTTTTCAATAATTTTTAGAATTTGCCAAACATGTGTGCACCCGCATCCGACTTGCTTAATGTCTATCATGACTAATTCGATCAACTAAGCTAATTAAAATTACACCAAAATATCTAACATTTAATGTCCAATTACACGTCACGTTATTCTAATTGGGAAAGTGAGTTTTATTATATATTATATTCATTTAAGTCTAAAAACAAATGTCCAATTTAGTTTTAAAAACATTGATAGATGTATAGAAAAAGGATGTAAAATACCCTTAATATTTTTACCAATTTGAGAGTGGTGTTTATGTATATATAGGAGTTGAAGAGATAGAAATCGATATGGAATTGCAAAAAGTGGTGGTAAAAGGGTACGGCTTGGAAGAAAGAAAGATATTAAAAGCCATAAAGCGAGCCGGAAAAGCAGCCGAGCCGTGGCCTTATCCGGGTTACTCCTCCCATTACGCTTCGTTTTACAAATACCCGACCCATATTGCAAATCAGTACTATAATGACAGGAATGAGTCTAGTGGTCACAATTTGCATACCTTCTTTCACACACCGTCGGTTTATTCTGTCGCAATTGCCTCTGATGAAGCCGTTGCGTCACTTTTTAGTGACGAAAACCCTCATGCATGTGCCATCATGTAAAAAACGTAATTGTTAATTTCTTTGGTATTTGGTTTTGTTTTAGATTGAGTTTAGCAACGTTTGTTAAGATAAATTTAATACATTTTGATCGGTTGAAGAGTTTGTTTTTGGTGGCATCAATGGGCTTATGTATGTATGCTTGGAATATGATTCAATGAGATAAAACCCGTACGTAGTGAAGTCATTAGTTATCCTGTTCGGAGATGGTTCTTTTTGTTCATGTATAGATCTTGTTGGTGGATATTTGGTGGTTGTGCTTCTTACACCGGCATTATTTTAAAAACTATTCTACCGGAGTTAAATAAACAATGTGCATATTAGCTCAGCTGGTTGAGGCACCAGAGTTTTACCCACTAGACCACGGTTCGAATCTGTGGAGTTTCTCCTTGGACGTTTGGTTAAAAAACAAACTGACCATCGTTAACAAAATAAACATTGTGCAAGAGAATTTGTCATGTAAGTATGTTACATACAATGAAACTTGGGCCTTTTAACTTATCAAAGTAGAAAAGTTAACGTTTATGTATATATTACTGATATACTCCACTAGCATGTTGGGTCATTAGTTTTTATTACTACAGTGGAGATGTATAAACTAAAAAAATTATCACTTATAAGTTCTTTCCGTTGACTTGCGCTAGATTTTTCACTTAAATCCATATTAAATCTACCCATTATAAAATATGACACGTGTCATTTTCTGAATTTTTCAAAAGCTTTTAATTATTTAAATTAATTAAGTTAATATTTATTAATGTTTTTATACTTTTTTATGTTATCTTAAGTTATAAAATATATTTAAATTTGTTATTATCTAATTAATTATTTATCTTATATATTTCAAAAAGTAAACAACAGTTATTATCCATTAGGTTTTTCATACTAAGCGGTTTCAATCCATCATTTACAGTCTTTAACATTTCAAATCTTATCAATTTTCATCTTTAACGTTTCAAGTCTTAAAATTTTTCATCCCTTACGTTTAATCAAGTCTTAACAACTTTCGTCCCTAACGTTTCATTGGAAAAACACCATTTCAATATTAAGAATATCTAAAAACAAATTTAAAGTTTAAGGGTTTAATGCTCATATCCATCACTCTGAAGGCCTGTATTGTTGGACCACACCACAAACACTATGATTAAAAGGATGCGAACCGATGCAAACAAAAACTAATTGATAGAATAATCGTAGAACACAAACACACCTTTTAACGTAAAACTTGAGTTGATCAAATCCCACAAAAAAATAATGAAGACATGTGTTTATACTAATATTACCTACTACTTTCATACTCTAAATCTAATGCCATTTGCCGATTATTCACGAATTAAATAATAATAAACTAAAAATAGATAATAACAAATTAAATAAGCCGTGATGCAAGGGATTAAAACTATCATTCACTCTCTTAATCCTTGCTTGTTTTACCCAAATCAATCAAACCAGATAGGGTGGATTGGTGCATTCTCACGCATAGTGACCAGAATTGTTACAACCATCGAACATCCTTTTTATTACGTCTTTGAGTGGTCCTATTATAATCACTCCCTTCATAATTTTGGTTGATATTTTGGGTATTATCCTCTTGTTGGTTTCTTCCTCCACCCCTACCATAGCCTCGTCCTCTTCCACGGCCTTGACCACAATTATACGAACCATGTCCCCGACCATTGGACCATCCTTGATTACTATTTATTTTGCTATCAGATTCGGTTTTAGCAAACATTAATTTCCTTTCTTTTTCAACTAGATCTTCTTGACCCTTAATTCTTTCCTCAAATGCTTTTAGGCGCCTTATGCAATCTTCAAAAGTTAATGAATTAAGATCAACTATTTGCTCTATTGTTGCTACGATCACGATGAACCAAGGAGGCATCACGTCAAGAAGCTTTTTCACTATAATCACGTCTTCTAAGGTTTTTCTCATACTATTAAATTTATTTGGATAACCGGAAAGCTTTCCCGCGAAGTCTTCCACGGATTTTTTTTTCTTTCATCTTCAAAGCATGAAATTCCTGTTTCAAATTCTGTAGGCGAGCTTGTTGAACCCGATCTGCCCCTAAAAAACTTACGTGAAGAGCTTCCTAAATATCTTCTGCACTCCTTGTTTTGTAGCCCGAGCCATCTCGTGCTTCTTCGGATCAACCGCGGCACCGGCTACGGGGACTACCGCCTCCCATAAACATTGAGCATCAAGTATGGTTTCCATCATTATCATCCAAATGTTGTAATTTGAACTCGTTAACTTATGACATGTTAACGAGGAAGTCCCGACTTCTCTTTGATTTACTATGATCTGGTTGTTTGGGTTTGCTTCTCCTTGTGCCATAATGCTACAACGGTTTTGTTGCGGTTATTCTCCCCACAACCAACTTTAGAACACTTCTTACTAGCATGGTTATTCACCCTAGATTAGAAACAAAATAGCTTCCTTAGCAAATCAATCAAACGGTTATTCACCCCACTGACTTTGCCTTATAAATCCGCATATCGGCTGAAGGTTAAACACCCATCCGACTTTGCCTTGACCGTGGTTAGATGCCCCACGAATTACTACGATCCTTAGATAACTTTGGATCGATATACCAATTGTTGGACCACATTACAGATAATACGTTTATAAAAAAAGGATGCGAACCGATGGAGACAAAAACTAATGGATAAAATAATCGTAGAACACAACCACACCTTTTAATGTAAAACTTCAGTTGATCAAATCCCATGAAAACAATAAGGAAGACATATATTTATACTAATATTACCTACTACACTCATATTCTAAATCTAATGTCTTTTACCGATTATTCACGAATTAAATAATAATAAACTAACAACCAGATAAGAACAAAATTAATAAACTGTGAGGCAAGGGATTAAAACTTTATGTGCTACAAATGTGTAGATATTAGACTAAATCTATAATTTCTCAAAAGATCAAATATGAAATATGATTGAATCAAAGGAAGCATTCATTTAATTAAGACTTAATCACATGAATGGTCCTTTTGATTTGTTCAGATTTCAGTTTTGGTCTTTAAGATTGAGTAATTACAAGTTTAGTCTCATAGTTTGCACAAACGTAACACATTTGGTCTCTAGAGTGGATGCCAGTTCGGCATGTTCACGGTCCGGTTTGAAACCGTGAAACCGCTCAAACCGGTCGTCGGTTTGGTTTCGCGGTCGGTTTTGTCCCAAACATTGGTTTCAAAAGTTTGAAATCGTAGTGAACGGTTTGGTTTACGGTTTATAGCAAAAACCGTTCGTAAAAAACCGGACCGGACCGTGGATATATATATATGTGTGTGTGTGTATGTATGTATATATAGAATTATATATATTAAGATTAGATTTAGGCTAAACCATTGGTATAAACAACAAGTAGTTTTTATTTTAAATTTACATATGTATTTTTTAAATTGAATTCAAAGGTTTGAACTTTGGAGCAGGTTAGTAATGTTTTGGACAGTTTAACGTCACGTTATCATTTTGGACAACAATATTGCACTAAAACTCTTCTTTTTGGACAATAAGTACTTTCGGACAACAAGTCTTTGTTTGGACAATGTTTTGAATACTAGATTGTATTTTGGGTTGTATCTTGTTTTCTTAATAAGTATATGTGCTAGCATACTTTGGATAACTTATGTTGTAATCTTTGAAGGTGCATTGGATTGTCTTATAGTTTTTTTTTGTATGTATAATTTTGTACGCTCTATTTTAAACAATTTGTGAAAGGCTCAAAAAACCTAAAATCGAGAAACCGAACCGAACCAAACCGTTTATAACAGTTCGGTTTGGTTCGGTTTTAATTTTCAACGGTTCGGTTTTGGTTTTCAACAATAAAAAGCCGTTATCAACGGTTTGGTTTGCGGTTTCACTTAAAAACCGTATAAACCGGACCGCAAACATGCCTAATGCCAGCTAAGTTTTCCGTTAAATATTTTTATATTTATATAAGAACTTATTTCAAATGCTATCATCGTAGGCATCTCTGGCATGCACCCCATGTGCCTCTTTAGCAAACCTCCAAATCGTAGAAGTCAACTGAGCAATCAAGCAATCAACAACCGGATTCAAAAACTCGTCTTCATTTCCGGTCAACTCTCTCTATCTCAATTTTCAGTCAACACTATAAGTCGATCCGACTCTATCTCTATAGTAGTTCAGATATGAGTTTTCTTGGAAGTTTTAGGAAGCGGAAAGCTAGATTTGGTCAGTGGTGCCTATGATGGATGATGGTGGTTCATGATGGCCGAAGAAACGCTATTGTTGGGTGCGATGGTGATAGTTTCCAAATTGAGGGAATAGAGAGGCGACAATGCAAAATCACTTCCTCTCTTTGTTTCTCATTGTTTCCTTTTGTGAACTCTCTCTCTCTCTCTCTTTGTTTTCATGAAAGGTGAACATGGATGCAGGAACCATTTTCCTTGGCTGGAGAAGTCGATCGGGTCGTTCCTTATGTGAAATTAGAGAGAAGGAAGAAAAATTGGGTGAAGTGATGGTGAGTTCAAAAATTTAGATGAGTTTATATATAAATGTTAAGTTTGATATTTAAAAAAAAATAAAGGTATTTAAGTTAATTTAAAAAATTTAATGAAAAGTTTAACTGACATCCACTCTATGGACCAAATGTGTTATATTTATTCAAACTATTGGACCAAACGTGTAATATCTCAATCCTAGCACTAAAACTGAAATATAAGCAAACCTATCCGTGTAATTAATTCTATCTTTTAATAATCAATTGACCAAACACTCTTAACAATAAAGCTATTACAATAAATGCATTTTTATCTTTGTAACTTTGTTTATCGATCTATCAAAACGAAGCATCAAGCTAAGTCAAATTAAAACCACACAAGGACACCTAAACCCCTCATATTTGAATTAACCTTTTCCTTTTCAACATTGATATGCCGATGTTTATTGAAGCATCTGGAAATGTGCCTAGCTAAAAATGTTGGATGTAAATTGTACACATATAATATATATATATATATAACTGAATGTCTATATATAAGCTTATAATTAAGTTCAATTATCGTCAATTGGTTTTAGAGTAAAACCACATCTGACCGTGACGGTTTCAAAGTGGAACTTGTGAAAGAGGCGAATGGGCTAGGTAATTGTTCCTATTAAAATCTTTTGTAAACTTATTTAGTATAATACAATGTTGTTTAATTACGTGTGCATATATAACACATGTTGGCAAGGAGAAAACTTCGATCACGAATTCAACTTTACATTTTATTTTTAAACCACATATATACATGGCTCAGGTAATACTTTCTCTATTTCCATCTATTTAAACAATTAATCTTGCAAGTTGCAACCTCCATTATTATCATATAACGAGATTTGGATACTAACGATAAATATTAGTCAATAATTTGAAAATGTGAAAACAGAAAGTGGTGTTAAGAGTTATAAGCATGACTGATGACAAAGTCAAGCAAAAAGCCATTGAAGCTGCTGCTGATATCCTCGGTATGATCCAATCCAAAGTCATCATCATGCATTTTTGTTATTGATCTCATTTGCATTACGATTTTCTCTATGGATATTATATTAATCAAAAGTTAAACAAATCAACACTAATTGAACTCAAAATTAGATATTTTTTTTTCTACAGCAACACCTAATTCTAGGATCTTTCTGAGCCAAATAGATTCGGTGCATGTTGGCAACACATATTACCAGGTGTGCCCCACCATATGAGGAAACAAATTGGAAAACCCTTGACCTTCCTCACCCCTATTTTTTGCCTTGAAAAGATTTCAAACCCCTGACCCCTCATTTGAAAATTCAGGGTGATACCACCACGGTAAAGCCCGTTTGGTTGAACTCAAAATTAGATATATATTTTGTTAATTCATATCATGCAGGAGTGGATTCAATATCAGCGGAGCTGAAAAATCAGGAGCTCATGGTGGTGGGAGAGATGGACACAGTGGCGGTGGTGAAGAAGCTAAGGAAAGTAACAGGCATGGTGGACATAGTGTCGGTTGGCCCAGCGGTGACTGAAGAACCTCCATCTCCACCACCAAGTGATCAAAAGAAAAAGAAGAGAAACAAGAAGAAACAAGAAAGTTCAAATGAAAGAAACAAAAAAAAAACTATTATGATGTAGAATTACTAGAGTTTTGAAAATGATTGATTTTTTTAATTTATGTTTGACTTTTTTCTCTTTTTTTTTTCTGGGCATGTAAAATATAACAACATGATTGCAATAATGTGTAATGATGAATGATCTATGAGTAAAGTTTTAGTCACGATGTTTTTTTACTCACTATAGGTTGTCAATTTCATAAAATTTTAAACTTTTTTTTCTTTAAACTAAAATTTAATATGGTTCAGAGTTTCTAAACTTTTCTCAGAGCTTTCGGAAGTTCATGGGTTCTATAAACTTTGACATTTTTATTACTTTATTTTTCGGAACCCATATTTTCTTATATAAAGTTAACATGAGCAAGAAATAAAACATATGAAACCCTAGGGGCTATTTCTTTAACTTTTAACAGGACTTTTAATGGTTCACACTTCACATCTATTATTGTTTCAACACTTAATGGTTCAGACTATTTCTTTCGCGAGCAAATACCTAAATGATTCAAACATTTGTCTCTGAATGGTTAAGCATTACACTGAGTATGAATGGTTAACACATCTGATCTGAATTGGTCAGACATTTTCCTATGAACGATTAAACATTATATTGGCTCTTAATAGCTTAGACCTCTTACGGGTTCATCACCTAATGATTCAGACTATTTCTTTCGCGAGCAAATACATAAATGATTCAAACATTTGTCTCTAAATGGTTAAACATTGTACTGAATATGAATAGTTAAGACCTCTGATCTGAATTGGTCAAACATTTTCCTGTGAACGGTTAAACATTATATTGGCTCTTAACAGTTAGACATTTTCCTATGAATGGTTAAACATTATATTGGCTCTTAATGGTTTACACATCTCACTAATGGTTAAACATTTTAGTGATCTAGTTAAGACCACTAAAATTCATGAAAACCATGAAAATCATTATAAACTATGTTTTACATATATGTAACTTGTATATTACATTTATGTATATTGTATTATTTACATATATGTATAAGCGTGATGCTAGTGGTTTTTTGGTTTCAGCAAACATTGGTTTTCAAAAGAACTCTCCTATATATATACAGGGGAGGGATCTTAAGAAAACTCCTCAAATTAGAGAAAACTTAGAAAACTCCTAATGACCAATCACATAATTTCTTAGCTTTTATTTTTATTTTTGTCTAAAGGGTATTTATGTACATCCATCATTTTTTATTTATATTAATTCTTTTAATCTTCCTAATTTTTCTCCTAACATTCATGGTTTTGTTTAACAATCTTTGAACGGTTTTCAACATTTAACCATTTTGTTCCCAACATTTCTCATTGATCATCATAATTCATTCACCAATTTATTCTCTAAATCTCGTTTATAGGTATCATTGTTTACTAAATTCACATGTTATCATATTATAATTTTTCCTGATAATCATAATTCTTTTTTATCTCAGTCTATGTTGCTGGGTATGTATCATTTTTTTTTTATCTCCCCTTATGTTTTAGCTTCATTATCACTCTTTTGCTTCTTTGATACCCTTTGGTTACATCGAAGGTTAATATTTTGTAGAAATACTTTCTCTTTAGAAATGTGCACTCAATCTTATTACCGTTTTCATCCATTAGGAAACCACAGTTCTAATTTCGATCATTATTACCCATAAACATTTCCATGTGATGCATAACCCATATTTCACGATCAAGAAAGTTACACACCTATGTAACAAGACTTACACACATATGTCCCATAGTTACACCTATGAAACAAGACTTACACACATGTATGTCACATAGTTACATATATGTAATTATACAAATCCATAAGTAACTTCAACATAGTAACTAAGTTACATCATTCCTAATTACATATATGTAACAAATGAGTTACATCTAGATGAGTCGCAATAACAAAAGTTTAAAACTTGATCCTTGTTACTTAAATGAAAATTTTAAAAATACAGTACTTGTCTATTATCTCCATATTCTGGTGGGACTTCACCGATATGTTTGTTTATTTGTTTGTTTGTCTATTATCTACAACGCTTGCTCAGGTCCCAATTCTACTTATGTTTTTTCTTTCTAGCACTCTCCCTTTTCTTGGATTCCTGCCTGAGAAAACAATTGCAATTTGTAATTAAGATATTTTTGCATTAACTAATACATGTAAATTGTATAGGATAGATAATCATCTTACACTTGATCAATCGCATCCGTCACTAGATAATTCCATATCTTTTTCTCTTATGTCATCACACTTATAAATGTTAACACTGTCAACGGTGAAAAGAAAACCTAAGCATTGGTTACATATATGTAATAACAAGCTTACATATAGGTAACAAACATGTTAAATAAGTTTCAAGTATTTGTTGCATATGTAATAACAAGCTTACATATAGGTAACATACATGTTAAATAATTTTCAACTAACAATTTATTGAATTACATATGTATCAGTACCTATTAGTTTATAATAAACTGGTTACATACATGCTAACTGTCACATCCCCTCGAAACGGTCAACGGGTTGCGGAAGCGACTTGGGGGAGTTCGAGGGTGCGACCATGATCGGGTCATAAGCACATGATTACATAA
>WOUH02000007.1:1770127-1781262 GCA_009936405.2 Stevia rebaudiana
ATACATACGTATTCTAGTATAAAGTTTAAGTATGCGATGATAATACGTATAAAAGTACGTATAATTGAGTCGGAGTTGTGACCTGAAATTCGCGGATATTACATTATGTACCCAAAAATAATATCTTTACCAATTCTAGCTAGAAGTTTGAATAACGTCTAGTTATTCTTAATTGTTGAGTTGATATTCAGATCTTCAAAGAAATAACGTTTGAATGTTTATTGTTAAGCAAATATGTGTCTTAACTTAATCATATATGTTAAGTCTGACTTGGATCTTGTATTTTTTTTTTATTTTTGTGAAGTTGTAACTTTGACCAGCATATATGACCTTTAAAACAAATTCTTAAACATTTAACAAGAGATAATGTAATCAAATTTAGGTCTTTAGTCTTTACGGTAAGTTAAAGTTAGAAAGAAGTTTTCGGTTGTCATATGTTTAACTTGAAAACACTTTATTTATTTATTTTATTATTTTTTTTTGAAAGTGGAATCTTAATATTGGCTATAGATTTGAGACCAAAGAAACAAAAGCTATTCCCAAATAACCCAAACCGCACATCCGAAACAATAATAGACGAACACACCATTTTTTTAACATATAGAGATTAAGAGATATAAAGCTCTAATAACTAAAAAAATTATGGAACACTAAGTACTAAGTAGTAACAAACATAATATCAGAAAACAGAGTAAGACAACATCAAATTCGGTTTTCTGGTATTGCTAATTTCTCCTTAAATAGGTAATTTCATGTCTCATTATGCCCTATTATGTTTAGGGGTGGAAGTTAATAAACAAGCTTGAATTTGTTATGATGTTAACAATATCTAATGAACTCCATTTGAGAACTATATTATGATTCAAACCAAGTTTTCATAACTTTCTATGTGCTTAACAAGATTGATAAGCAAAATTTTTAGATGATAGATACTTCTGGATATTAATAACACGATTATGATATTTGTGTTCAAGTCCTAAGTGGAGATGGAAACTTGATAGGAGGACTAAGGAACTCACTCTTTACTCCCCAATTATGTCCCCATCTCTAATGGGGATCCAAGGATTCTGCTTAGTTTTTGATTTTATAGTCATTGAAAATCACAATACTAACCTACATAGTACCTCAAATAAACAATTATAACACATAGTTGTTTAGTTTCTAAAGATGAATACAACCATATAATAGTAACACTACCACCAAACGTGAAACTTGTTTTCACTTACCAAAGAGGGAATCGGGGATCAAGAAGAGAACAAACGGTTGATGGCGATGAGGGTAAAATCGAGAGAGGGAAATGATGAGGTTACGGTACCAAGGGCGGTGTCTTGAATTGGTAACAAATTAGGGCTTTTATAGTATATTAGATAATAATTTATATGGTAAAGCTAAAAAGGGTCATGCTAGATCCAAGGTTATGGGATTAGGGTTTTCTCATTCTCTTCGTTTGCGGTCATTCTCACCACCATTACGTAAGATTAATAGTTCTAAGGACATAGCAACATCAACTAATGTGATTTAATGCATCATCAACTTAACAACTTTACCAAGGTAAAACACGAATGTTATAATCGGTGTAATTAGATGGTTCAGAGTAATTTATTTATTAATGACGATATATAAGTTGAAATAATGTCTGGTAACATGATAATCAATTACCTAAAACATGAGTTGAATAATAAACCACGTGACACTTCAACCCACAAAAGTTATATATAATCACATTTCCTTATGTTAACGTCACACTTCTTACAGAACCAAGTAACATCCATAAAGATAAAGGCGTACATCCACCAAACACGTCACAATGTTTTTGTTTATCACTTAGAAGGCTTCCTTGAGCTCTAAACTACTCACACAAACATCTATAGTTAATCATTTAGATAAATATCGATTATGGTACGTCTAACTAGAAAGCTCCATGTCTCCAAAGAAGTTCATGGAGGACAACACTACTAGATCAACCTACCTTAAAAAGACCAATAAAAAATAAGCTCTATAACCAAAACATAAAACTTTTAATGAAGTTTAGTTTTCTATTCTTTAAATAAAAACTAACAATGTTTTAGCGTAAGCATGTGGTATATATAACAAGTTAAAATTTTCTTGTTGGAATCATATTTAAAAAGATGCTTTAGACCTGTGAATAAATAAATTGGACCTATACAAGACACTAGCACATAGGCAAACACTTCTCCATTTATCAAAACAAAAACTAGTAAGAGATAATCTTGTTTACTTATCTTAATTTGGATTGATTTTTTCCAACACAGATGACAATTGAGATGAAAGGATAAGGCTTCTCTCTCTCTTCTTTCTCTCTCATGACCTCATCATCTCTCTCTCTGCTTTCTCAAGGGATGTGGATCTATAACCTGTCGGAATCCGGTAGATTCACCGGCGGTAATCCGTGGAGCACCAGCCTTCCGGCCGTTAAAGAGGAGGATGATTCCACCAGTTCTTCGTCCATCGGTAAGAACAGTGACGCGTTAAGCGGCGGAGGTGATTCCGATGACGACGAAGGAGAAGTTCAGAGCAAGGATAATGGAGTTCTCAACGGTTTAAATGATTTGTTTAAGTGGGCAACGGTCGAAATATTCACGCCCCCAACGGTCACATTTGGTCTCAACGGTCGAATGTTTCAATTGCCGAAACGGCAAATGGTCGCCGAAGAAAGCTAGTTTGCCGAACCCGAAGGTGATGGCGGCGGTGTTGCCGCTCGGCAACACTTGCCGATGCCGAACCCGCATCACGACTCCGTCCACCCTAATCGCCTCGTATAAGATGAGTCGTTTTCATGTTTAATTCTTTCGTTAATCGCGTCTGTATAACCTGCTAAACACAATTAAACCTGTTTTGTTTTGCGGGGTTATTTGATCTATGCAAGCTAACTTATCGTTATGTGGAATTCTTCCTTCTAACTGTTTGATCATACGTCAGAATCAGAAAAACCATGTGAGGAGAAACCTGCAGAGGGTTCTAAACACAGAGGTATGATTCAATAATCCAAACATGTTTATTTTAATCTTGAATTAATTGATTGATTATCTTTTCAGACGAAGTTCTTGCTCGATTAGCAAAAGAGAAGAAAGATGCACTCATCAAAGCATGGGAACAAAGTGAAACATCCAAAATCAAGAACAGAGCTCATAAGAGGGTAGCCGCCATTGGAGCATGGGAAAACATCAAGAAAGCAGAATTAGAAGCTGAATTGAAAAAAATCGAGGTCTCAAATCTCAATCTCAAATTTTTATTAATTTCCAACATTTTAATTCACATAATTGATTCATTTACTTACCGAATTTCAACTTTATATTCACAGGAAAATCTGGAGAAGAAGAAGGCAAATTACAGAGAAAAAATGAAAAACAAAATAGCACTCATACATAAAAAAGCAGAAGAAAAAAGAGCAATCACAGAAGCAAAACGTGGAGAAAACGTTTTAAAAACAGAAGAATTAGCTGCCAAGTGTCGCGCTACCGGATCGACCCCAAGAAAACTAATAAGATGGTTTTCAACCTAAATGTTTTTATAAAAATGTACGTTTTTTAAAAGTTTGATTTCATTTTGTGTGAGTTTGTGTGTAGATAAACTTTATTGTAACACAAGTTTGAAAGTAACACTTATATCATCAAGTTTTGGATTACTGTT
Organism: Stevia rebaudiana; assembly: GCA_009936405.2. Classification (NCBI taxonomy): domain Eukaryota; kingdom Viridiplantae; phylum Streptophyta; class Magnoliopsida; order Asterales; family Asteraceae; genus Stevia; species Stevia rebaudiana. The sequence continues at coordinate 1,773,779 of WOUH02000007.1, forward strand.
CTTACCTTCTAATTTAGACATAAAACCCCATGGTCCTAAAAGTGGATTCTAAACAAGGTGAGGGTATTTGAGTAATTTCCCTGTCAAGTAGAATCCGCTTTATTATCATCTGGATCAACCTGTAGATATTCAAGATATTCACCTTCATTTGGAAAATCAAGCAGCAGATCCAATGTTATATCTGATGATTTCTCAACTTTATATGAATCAGATGAACATGAACCACTGTTTGTCGCATCTTCCGTTTCAATCTTACAAACTTGATCAGCAGACGCGCGACTCAATCCGTGGTTAAAAGTGGGTCCCGCTTGCATTGTCACCACAGAATCTGACTCGACTTTTATCGCGTGTCCCTTTTCCTTTTGAAACGTTTCACCAGCTACAGAGTTCCATGCGCGTAGAAAGTAGTCGCAATCGGGTAGTCCAGGTGGTGAGCTGTGAAGGATTGGATCCATTGACAGCCTGGCACTCTCCCATTCTGCAGTGTGATTAACAGACACCGATTTGGGTATTGTATCTGCTGACGTGGATGCTGAGCTGGCTTGTTGTACAGTATTCTTGTTGGGGACGCGTTTTCTTAAATGAGAGTTCCAGTAGTTTTTTATCTCGTTATCTGTTCTTCCTGGCAAACGCGATGCTATAGCTGCCCACCTGCATAATTCATATTTCAATTTAATCAACAAAAAAGAAAATCCCAAAAAAACAAAAAAAACAAAAAATTTAAAAAAGTCAATTGAGTGGTTAATTACTTATTCCCGAGCAATCCGTGCAGCTGGAAGATAGTTTGTTCTTCATCATAACTGAAGGCACCGCGTTTAATATCAGGACGAAGATAGTTTGTCCACCTAAGCCGACAACTTTTTCCACATCGCTGAAGACCTAACGGATAAGGAAATTACCATTTTACCCTCCTATGTCAAACTAATTTCCAAGCGTAAAAGAATCAAAGAACATGAATCGCATCTCTAAAAGCTAGTTTCAACTTTCATTAGTAACATAGGACCATGAAACAAGAAAAAGCATGCATGAGTCAAAAGATATCATAAGTTTTTTCAGAACATATGATAACTCTGTTTGTTGAGGACAAAAGTGTTTAATATAATAAACCTTTTTTTTTTTTTTTGCCCACATCATGATATGGGGTAACATAACAGGACAACCATAATGGGCCGCTGTTGTGGTCCAATGGGTTATAAAAGGGTTGTCTCCTTTTGGGACCAATTTAGTATTAATTGTGAATTTGGTACAAACAAACTTTCCTGTATAGTTCTTTGTTTTTTTTAGTTTTTCTTTAATTTCTGTTGAGATGCTTAGTTTTAAGAGGCCTATCATAAATCATTCCATGATTTATCAATAAAGAAATGCTGATTTATGATATTTCGTTTGGAAAAACCGACACTGGGATGGTAAAAGGGATTGTAAACATTGCTAGTTTATGATATTTTTTTTTCTATATGCCAAGAGAAATGTTTATGTATATGTATATGTAGGGGAGGTTCCTAAGAAAACATTAAAATCGAAGAAAACTTAGAAAACCGATCATAACCACTACTAATCATTTTTAAAAAAAAAATTTTTCTATATCTTTTTATGATACTGTTAGAAATATAACAAAAAGAAAAAAAAATTGTGTAGCTCATGTAATTACATATATATAACTTGTATGCTACATATATGCACATTGCATGAGTTACATGTATGGAACTTCATGAGTTACATACGTAGCTCATGTAATTACATATATATAACTTATATGCTACATATATGCACATAACTATATTTTTTTAACGTCAAACACACCCATCTAAACTTACTTCTAAATCTACACCTCAACTGCCTCCAGCATACTTTGAACACTCCACCTTAAGGACAGAGGAGAGACACCTTACCACCGAAAAGGGACGTGTATCTGTATATGTATATACAGAAATATGCATTGGAATGCGCGGATAACTATCCACTAAGGGCATTAACACGATTAATACATAGATATCCAACATTTACCAAACGCATACATGTGATCTAGTCTACAAATAATTACGTTGATAATCGGTCAATTTCTAAGACGATAGATTGGGGATTTGGGCTTGGATGCCGTATAACAATACAACAGCCATACCTAGGAAAATCTCACTCATAGTAAACCTCCACATCAAGGACAGAGGACAGACACCTTACCACACAATCTGGGTGTGTACACGTATATGTATATACAGAGAATATGCATTGGAACGCGCGGATAACTACCCGCTAACACAATTAGTGCATAGAACTCCAACTTAAATACCTAAACATTTACCAAACGCATACACATGATCCAGTCTGTAAAAGGTTATATCATTATATCGATAATTGGTTAATTTCTAAGCCAATAGATTGGGGACTTGCGGATGGAAGCAGTATAACAACAATACAACAACAACAATCATACCCAGTAAAATCTCACTCATAACAGACCTAGGAAAAGGAAACCTTAAAAGAGACTGCTTCCAGAAAGACACCATGACTCAAAAGATGCAATTTAACAATATAAACACATAAACACGACTCATGGGACGAGATAGAACCTGCAAGTTTAGGAAACGAACGCCACGTTCCATGACCGTTCTTCGTGATGTAATCAAGAAGTATCTTATCTTCTTCAGGAGTCCAAGCACCTTTCTTCACCTCACCTTTTTCACAACATGGTAATCTCCCCATCTTCTTCTTCCCTTTTCTCCCTTTTTTTCTCATTCAACACACACACACACACACACACACATATACAAACAAAACAAAAGTATTTGAATTTGTAATTAAAAGAGAGAAAACAGTCAAACAACAGATGCAGCAGTCTAGAGTGAGAGTAGGTCAGCAATGGAAGCCAATAATCTCTGACCGGACAATTAATGTTATGAAATTGTACTATTTCATATATATCTGCAAAATTTTCCAGCATGATTCATTAGAAACGCCTAAATAATTGCGCAATTTCAACATTCAAAAGTTAAACACGTCTTAATCAGTAATCGAAAAAGTCGTTTGGAATAATTACACAATCAGCGGTGCAATAATAGCAAAGTGAAACGTTTTAATTAACAGTAGATGTAGTAGCTTCTAGTAGTTTAGGCCTAAAAATGCTTTTATTTTCATATGAACATCAAATCCGTACATATGAATGCAACAAACATGCATAAAAAGTAAAAACAGAGAAATTTGAAGAAGGTAATGCTGATGCATGCTTCTAACCTGAAGAATTTTTCACAGGATGTTTGAATTTATGGAGGTTGTGAAGAATTAGGGTTCTGTTTGTTGGTGTTTATGAAGAGAAAATGAAGTGTTCTGTTGCTACATGTCCATCTCTGTGTTGTAGTATGCGTACCTTAATGCGTGAACTCATGGAGAAACATGACAAAAAGAGTGTGACCTTTTATTATTATAAATATAATATTAATATTCAATGTTTGGGAAATGGTGGGTTTTGATAATCTCACTGCCTGTTTGTTTACGTTTCCCGTGCACCTGAACCACGTGTTGTGGTGTTTTTTCATGGAGTTTGTATAAATAAAAATGTTATCGTATCTTTTGGGTTTTTTATTTTTTATGTATGCAATCTAGAAATGAAAATGATGTCTTAGCTGAAAAAAGATACGTGAACAAGTGGGTAAATAGAATTCGTGTCAACATGCTCTAGTTAAAGTCGATTATGTTTTATGTGTTATTTTATGATTTTATCTGTTGAAGAAATCAATTATAAGCTGAAGGTACTTGAATTCATTTGATTTCAATATTATTTTTTTAAGTTTTAGAGCCTTATCTTCTATTTCTCGTTCTTATTCTCATAACTCACGTTTGTCAATTAAATTTACTTAATTTTCTTAATCATTCATAACACATTTCTCATATGTATACATTTAAAAAATACTTGTTTATTAATTTTTATAATTTTCTTTTCTTCCACTCACAAGCACAACAACTCATAAAAAATATATACATATAGATATATGGTTCTTGGTTGAATATGCTCTTCCTAAATATTGGGAAACCAAATTGCTTTTTCTTATAATTTACAGATATGATATATGACAGGGAATAGGATGCAGGAGTAAAAAACATGTTTTTTTATGCTTTTTCACTGTATAAGGCTATGTGTTATACCCGAATGAGGGTGATGGTGAGTATCTGTCATGTAGAAAAGATAGTGTACTCACTTAGGTGGTGTAATTGGGTGCAATTGGTGGATGAGAGTGATAGCTAAAAAGTAAAATGATGGGGTGGTATATTGTAATTGGCTGAAAGATTAAAAAAAATCAGCCCCACTGTCATGTGACACCTATGGCTCTCTCACCCAAGGATGGCATGGTATTTGGGGCGTGATGGGGTGCCACATATGGTGAATGTGTCGTATCTCATAACATTTGGTTAGACACCATGTATGATTCGAATGATCCATTATATTTTACAAAGTCATTAAAAAGCTGAGGGTAGAATTATAAAGACTGAAAGCGATGCTAAACTTGATATATATACTTCGAACCGAAGGAAAAAAGTAAAGAAGCACGAGCTAAAGTAGACGATATAAGAAAATATAGAGTTAATTACATAAATAGTCCATGTGTTTGTAGATTTCTTAAGGTTGGATATTAATTTATATTAACATGTTGAGTGCCCATAATTTTAATTTTGTAACGCCCTACTAAGACTATCATGTCATTTTTTTCTGCTAAATTGATGTAAATTGACCAATATACAATCTTAGAAAAACAAAATGGAGCAAACACAAGTCTTTCTTATTCAACCAAACATTATGCACCAAAAACCATAGTAGCATATTTATCTGCATTAACTTACACAATGAAAGACATAACACTCAGTTTCCAGAAAAAGGCAACTACATTTTGCCTAACAAAGGTTTGTAATGTTGTGATGAAAATACTAATGCAACTCAATACTCTTTGTTACCGAAATTCTTGCACCAAATCTGTGATGGAACTGGACGAACAGGCATATGTGGTCTTTGCTGCAGTAGATATACACAAATGCAGAGTTATAGTGTGCACACAAAATACAGATTACAGAAAAGAATCATGCAATATTAATAAAACTAATGGTATGCTAAAACTAATGGTATGCTATCATCAAGATTCAAATTGTTTGCTGGTAGAGAACGAACATTAACCAATAAAGATTGATTGAACCTATGTTGAAAGGGATAATCTTTGAATGAATAGATCTAATCAGAATCCTTGTTTGGGTTTCTTCTAGTTTTCATTATTTGCAAGAAGCTAAAAACTAAAAAGCTATCAAATACAAGTATTCAATAAGCAGCAAACATAGAGCTCCCAAATAGCTTCAAGAACCGCATCAAAGATGAACAAAGTTCAAAACGATGAATCACAAAAGCATTATAGATATAAAGACTACATAAGCAGCAGTAAATTCAAACCCTAAATTACAACCACTGATCGATCTAAAATTAGGTATGCCGAAATCCAGATCTTGAACATTGTAGGTACCGAAATTAAACCAAAAGTAGGGGGAAACATAAAATAGTACATAGATAGATGATCGATGAACAGAATTAAACCTCAAGTTCTGCAGATTTCATGGCGATGGGGATGCAAACGAGGAAGATACCAGCCATGGCGATAGCTGTGTTGCGCTTCCAGTGAACAGGACGACAGTTGGGACCACCGGTCATGGTCCAGACCTTGGTCCGGAAATCTCCTCCGGCGCGTCCATGGTCGCCGTGATGTTCTCCTCCTCCGCCCATTTTCAATCGTCAAATTGACCAGAAAACAAAAAATAGTTAAGTGGGTGCCCTATTTCTGGTGCGTTCGGTATATAGGAGTATCAGACCATTCACATTCCTTGTTCATCCTTATTTGTATTTATCTAATTAAATAATATTTTTTTATATATTTATTATTATCTCTTTCTCTCTCATTCACTCATAACTATTTTAAAAAACTATTAAAATAACATCATTACATTTTCTCTCTCATACACCAAAATCCCCATCTCCATATTTTTTTTCTAACTTTGGGGGGAAAACAACCAAAACCTTAAATATTTTTCTCTCTTCTACTCACAACCACACCGTAAATTATGCAGGATCCCCTCACATAAATATGGGAAAGCTATTTTGAATGCTCTCAGACCATTTCTTGCACGATGAGCCCAATTTGTCACATTGTATTTTTTAGAAACGATTAATCTTTTTGAAATTTAGAGACTTGTGTAATTATTTTTATTCAAATCTTCATTACCAATATTTGAAGTTTCTGGATACTCACGAAAGATAGAAAAGTTATAGAGATTCTTGAAATTTATAATTCTTCTATAGGTGATAAAAAAATAAAATAATAATAAACAACTGTTTGTTACTTGAACAAAGATTAAGATAAACAACAAGATGTTAAGTGTCAAAACAAAACGTATAAAGATTAAAAAAGCAAAAAATGGTTAAGTGGGTGCCCTGTTTCTGGTGCGTTCAGATACAAATATATTAAATAAATAAAACGAAGCCGTAAATAATTAAATAAAAATAAAACGTAATTAGCTAAATAAAAATAAATAACTAAATTTCATTACAATCAAGATAAAATCACATAACCTAAAAACAAAAATACACAACATAAGTTTAAACATAAAATTACACAACCCAAGTTTAAAAATAAATCACACAACCTAATAGCGGACCATGTTGTATTTCTCGCTGATTTGGTTACACAAGGCTTCATGTTCAGCTCGTTGGTATGGATTCATAAAACTCACGTCAAGGAAAAGGATTTTCTTCTCTTCGATCATCAGTTTGTTTCGTTCCAACTCGTAGAACATATCCGTTATTTATCAAAAACATCGATCGAATTCTTCTTGAGCCGGTTGGTCTCGGATACGTTTTCAATGAGGCTTTACTTTTGTAATTTGTAAAATATGTCTATATCTTCTTCGCCTTTTAGTTTTACCATTTTCTTGGTGCTTGATAGCCATGAACTTTGGTAGATGAATTGTACCTACCATGATATTTAACAACAACCCATACATGTTCATATGCAAAGGCAGCAGAAGTCTTGTTGATAGCCATGAACTTTGGTAGATGAATTGTACCTACCATGATATTTAAGAATATCCCATACATGTTCATATGCAAAGGCAACAGAAGTATTGTTGGTCGGATCATTGAGGTAGTCCATTTTGGCTTCTTGCAGATATTGGTCATTCGACCAACCACTTCTGTAGCGTGACTTTGCTACCAAATACAGCTCATTAAATCTATTAATCTTAGATTTAATCATGTGCCAGTGACTTCTAAGATGGTGGACACTTCTTGGGACTGCAACTTGTGACACCCCACTCCCCAGCACCCGGTCTCTGACCGGTCTGTGAGCGGTCTGCCACTAAATTAGTCAGAAAGGAAGGATCGAGTGTGACGCCCCAAATTCCATGGGCTCGCCACGTCATCGGATTTACTCACAAGTACAATGGTTAAGATAGAGATAACA
>WOUH02000007.1:1781362-1791861 GCA_009936405.2 Stevia rebaudiana
GGGAGGGGGGGGAGGGGGTTATCGAGAACCTTAGCAGAGCATGACCAGGTCACGACCAGCTCATACCCGAGCATGGTTGCCGAGCCAGTTAGTCGATGAGCCGAGTCATTCCCGAGCACCATCATCGAGCCACCCAGCCGTTGGCTTCGAGCCCTTACCGAGAACCACTTGACAGGTTGGTCGCTGGGACCGAGCTTAGTTTCAAGATTAGGGCTGAGCCATGGTTCGAGCCCACGAACCCTGGTTCAGGTCAAGTTCGAACCGTTTTCGACCTGTGAGCCATTTTTCAACCCGGTTTTCGACCCGTGACCCGTTTTCGGGCCCGTGACCCATTTTTCTGCCAGTAACCAGATTTTCGGCCGAAACCCGTTTTTCGGCTCGAAAACAGTTTTTCAATCCAGAACTCGTTTTTCTGACCCTAAAACTCGTTTTAATCTCGTTTTTGAATTAAAAACCAAACTTTGATCTGATTCCCAATCCGGAACCCAATTAACTTTTCGATTCCCGATCTGGAAACCGACTGACGTTCCGATTGCTGATCCGAAATTCGATTAACATTCTGGTTTTCGATTGAAAACCCGACTAATGTTCCAATTCCGATTTGGAGTCCGACTAACAATAGTTTTAACTTAAACAAAGTATTAAACAACATCAATTAATGAAAATCAATTCTGATTTCTAATCAGGAATTTATTCAAACACAGTTTTCACTCAAACCAAGTTTGAAACAACATCATTAGATTTCAAACGTGATATTTTGAAAACATAACCGATTTACAACAACTACACAACAATTCGAAAGACCACAATAATTAGTCAGAAATCATTTTAAGAAGCTGACTGATAACAACAATTACAAGGTTAGTCGGAAAACATTCCGAATAACTAAATCATTTTACAATTGCTTAACAGGATCCGGTCGATTTCTGTTAAACGTTAGTTCAATAACAACATATATTTGATTAACAGAACTCTATTGATTTTTGTTAAAAGTTATTTCAACAACAACAATTGATTAACATGAGTCTTTTGATTTCTGTTAAACATTAGTGAAAACAACAACAATTATAAGTGAACACAACAACAACAACAGTGAGTTTTCATAAACCCTTTTTTGCTTTCAGTTTACAAAACTCGTGGAATTACAACAACAACAATATATTTACAACATATTGCTATATTTACCTGTTATGGCTTATATATTTGCTTGATTATCTAAGATTACAAGTGTTCTATCAACAAACCCTCACAACAGTAGTGCATCAAATTAACCCGTGACGGACTACGGGCTGAATGACAAGTATAGATGATACTATCGGGTTGACAACCACATTCATGTGACCTTGGATTGGGATGAATGTAGAAACCTCATATCCAACAACAGCCTAATATTGATAGATATTAGGAATGAGGTGACAAAAGGTTGGATTATTCTGACACTCGTAAAGGTTTTGTATATGCGTCTTATGATACTTAATTGAATTATATATGTTAACATTTAATATATAACAATGCATTACGAGATCACCAGCATTCGTGCTGATCTTTCAGACTTACAACATTTTCAGGTGATAATTGAACTTACAAGAACATCAACAACATGTTTGTACTACAACAACAACATGCATTTAGGAATCCTGTTTGGAAAAAATGATCATGTGTAATATGTATAATAACAACAATGGTTTTGTAATAACTTACAATATGTTGATTATGTGTAATTAATGTAATATGAAATGTTTAGGTATTCCAATTGTGCTTTGACCAAACCATAGAAAGTCGCGCCTTCTCTTGGTAATTATGACAACCCACGTGCTTTCACAACCAATCAACATTTTACATATGTACCGAGACGAGAGAGGGGGTGTGACACTCTCATTTGAACACTCTCACCCCCATCTGCATCGCATTTTCTGCCTCTTGCTTGAAATATTGAAGACTTATACATTGCAAGTTGGTTGGGAGCATTAGTGAAGGACGTTGGTTGCCCAATCCATCATCACCTACACTTGTATTGAAGAATTGAAAGCTATAAGTAAGACTCTCATTCTTTCATTACCCTACATTCTTGGAAATACTATATTCAAATACACAACTCCAAAACACAATCACATGAACACACAATTAAATTTAAACACGTTTTAAGCTTGTTATTAAGCTGCATAATTTTCTACTGAAAACAATGTCAGTTTTTTCCTAGCTGTAACTCATTGGTATTAATTGTAAACGTGCTGGTTCTTGAGTCAAAAATGAAGTTTATAATGTTGGCTTTCATTTGGCATTGATTTTATAATTTTTTTAATTGATTTGATGTATGAAAATGATTTGTTAAGCCACAAGTGCAAACCTGTCAATTTGATATATTGTTTACACCATGTTCCCATATGCATAACTTCATATGAGATTATCCATTTGATGAGATTTTGGATGTTTGAAAGTTAGGATGCTAGATAACCGTGGAAACCAAATTTGTATTGATTAGATGTCATATGAACAAGTTATGAATTTTTGAAGTTAAAAGTACAAACTGAAATGAAAACTGATATGTTGTTGGTATTTTATTTTTATCTGCAAGTCTTTAAAGGTGCTATGAACAAATTAGGCATTTCTGTAAATCGAAGACATAAAGCTACACACTGTAAGGTTATGAGATTTTATGTGGGTGTTTGAATGTGTAAAACAAACCAAGAACATAACCCAAATTCTGGACAAAATCTGGAATTTGGAGTTCATATTCCAAATCAATAATTTGAACTCATACATATTATAATTGATTGATTTATGATAATTTGAGTGTATTTGATCTTGTGAAAGTATTAAAACTTTTGAACACATGTAAGCCACATAGGTTGCTAATTTTGAGAATTGTAATCTATGCAAAGTGGCTAAGTGATATGCGGTATGTGCGTTGAATGGTAAATTTCCATGTTAATCCCATAGGCGGGACTCGTACTTGCTAATTTATGAAACTTCCTAATTAAGGAAACTTTTGGGTCGAGCTAAATTCTACGTTTCAATATGCATATAGAAGCATGCTTAGGAAGTTGACATGATAGTCATTACTAGAAACGCATATTTCAGAATATGGAAACTGTATGAAACTGGACTTAGAGTGCATACACTTGCTTGTTGATTTTGTGCATCCGCTATGATAATTAAACAACCTTAATAATCCGTAATTCACAAAGAAACCACCAACGTGTAGTCGGGTCAAACTTGGTCAACAAAGTAAAACTTAGTCAAACTTGGTCAAACATGTTAAATATTTCAAAACACACAAACACTTGGAGTTGTTGGACACGACATACCCTATAGGTCAACACGAATACAACTTATACACCTATGGATTATAGGTGACCGTTTGGGGATCGCTACATATACACTTGCAAATACTCGTAAACACTACTCGTCGCATGGTGAGTTTACAGTCCCACGTTTACTATGTTAACTTCTATTTGGAGTGAGAAAACATACAACGACTACTTTTACATGTTATACATTGATTAAGTAACTTGTGTATTTTAGTGGCTATTATATTCACCAACTTATAAAAGTCCTTTACTTATTTAATCGGATCTTTAATAAACTTACAACGGGGAAATCTTGAATAGTACTATTGGGTATGACATGTCCCACCTGACGATTGGAGATCGTGTGGGTGCAATATTATCCTAAACACGTGTCTTTGACTCGGTGAAGGTAGTTAAAGGCACCTTCTTATATGTCAGCTTCAATCGCGAACACTAAAATCTTGTACACATGACTAGCTATTATTATAGTTAATGCTCTTTATGAACATGGTCCTACTACTGTTTGCAACTCGACTTATCTGTTTAAACAAACCTGTGAAATCACCAACCTTTGTGGTGACACTTTTAATATGTTTCTCTCAGGTATCACGGAGCACGCTAAGGACAAGTTAGAGGCGTTTTATACTTAATTACTTTAGTTGAGCAATGTGGGAGTGACCCACTTGTTAGAGGCTCTTGCCTCTTAGAGGGGAGGTCATGGGCTCTATACCATGTAAGGTGTAATAATTTGGTGTAATTTAGGATTAATTTAATATTTGTCGTTCAACAAAAAAAAATTACTTTTGTTGAATTTCTAAAACTTGTATTTTACTTTTGGGAAGTCGTGTCTTGTTTTGCACGCAACATTTGTGCTTCCGCACTATTACTTAAATTGCCGCTCAAACTTAAACATTTTCTAAAACCAAAACGCTTCCGCAAACTATTTAGATAACTTTTTCATTTTGAATGAAACCAAGTACTTTCATATAGAGTCGTTTGAGATGACCAATGACTCGGAACCTGGCGGTTAACCAATCCGTCACACCCTCATTTGCGGCTCCGAATGAGGTGGGAATTTGGGGGTGCGACAGTTGATTCACATCGTCATACAAATTAATTCATGCATTATCTATTACTAAGCTTGTTTGATTTTTAATCTTTTGTTTACTTAAAATAATGAAATAAAACTAAAAAAAGAAAATAATTCGAAAACCGAACCGAGCCCGTTAAAAAAAGTTCAAAAACCCAAAACTGAAAAAAAAACTGAACGCTTGTGAAAAACTAAAACCCGATTATTTTGGTTGCGGTTTTAGGCAAAAACCGAATCGAACCGAACCGTGCACACCCCTAGTGATGATGGAGAAGGAAAGGAGGGTAAATTAGCCTTTTAACCGAATTGAGGGTAAATTTTAACGGAAAAATAGACACCGTTTAGTTAAAGGGACCATTGGACAAAAAAAATACAAATCCAAGGACCAAAATGACGAGATCATAAAGTGAGGATCAAAGTGGCAATTATTGCGTATAGCGAGGGGCTAAGATGACACTTTACTCTTTTACTTACCTCTCTCTAGTTTCTTGATTGAGTCGAGAGTCTCCTCAGAAGCAGCCTCTTTATCCCATCTAGGGTAGGGTCGTAGGGGAAAGTTTTGCCTTCATCCACTCTCCCCAGACCCTATTAAATAGTGAGATTTTACTGGGTACGTTCGTTCGTTTGTTTATTTCTCTAGTCTCTAAACATGGAAATTTTAATTTTGAATCAGTTTATTGGTCTATTCATCCCATGATAGAGTCATCCATCAACTATGGAACTTCTGTAATTTGATTTTTAAAGTTGTTCATCTCATGTATGTTATTGAATTTCAGCATTTGTATTTTAGCCTCAACCATGCAGTGATTGGTTAACATGTTTGTTTATTCTTTCAAATAAGCTTCTTGACAACTAAGAAACATAAACATACAAATATTTCTGTTTAGCATTTATATTACATTACATGTCTATAAAATTATTGTTATCAAACTAAAGCACACATTTCATAATACGTAATCCATATGCAAGTTTTACCAAAACCCGAATCATGCATAAACACTTAAAAGTTGAAGCTTTCTTAAATTTTGATTTTTCTGGTAACAAGATGAAGTTGAAGTTCTATTACACATTAATCAAAATCATTATGCATTAGAAGCTCCAAAACTTTATGGTATAAAACTCAAATACTTTCACCCCGATATATAACAGTGTAACAATATGCGCAGTAGAAATAAATACAATATCATCTATCATTCGGCATGTATTAGACCGAAACATATGATTTTTCCAAATATTCTTTTCCTGTAATGCCTTCTTTTAAAGTCTTAAAGTATTCATCATAATCTTTCTCAGGTGGAGGGTTTTCAGGATCTACTGTGTATTGCTCACTAAATGGAACCACACATTTCACCTGCAACCCGTTACAAAAAAATAAAAATAAATAAGATTTTGACTTTTGGTCAAAGGTAGCACGTTTCGAATCCAAAATTGACGTGCCAAGTTATTTTGTTTGGAAATATTATTAATAAGAAATTTTTATTAATCTTGAGATAATAATATTGGAGTTAAAAAATGGCATGTTTGACTAATAAAGGATGAGAATTGAAGATGATATAACCTCAAAGGTCTTGTCACATGCGTACGGGCTTTCAAGAGCCGCAACACAAATTTTAGCAACCTCTTCTCTTGATATCTTTCCCTGCATAATCCATCACCACATATACAAATATATATATATACGGGATAGATAATATGAAAACCCTCTCGAATTGAGAAAACCCCGGAAACCCAGTTTTTGTAACATATGTTACGACGACTTTTTTCGAATTATATTTTTTACAACTTCATATTTTTTATATAAATTATACATTAAAATCTAAGACTTTTGGTGAAAAAATTATAAAAAAGCGTCGAGTAGTTTTGTTAAGATATATTTTCTTTTTTTTCGAATTTCAGAAATTGTAACATATCTAAATGTTACAATTTTTTTCATTGAAATTAAAAAAAAAAGGGGTTTTATTTTAGGGGTATTTAAAAAAAAAAGTATCGGTGTTTTTTTTTTATATAAAAAGTAACAGAAATGCATTTAAAAATGAGCCTTTTAAAAAAAAAATTAATAATTTTTTTAACTTATAGTTTTCGAACGTTCTTTAGAGTATTTTTGGTTTTTCAACGTGAGAGGTTTTCATATTATATTTACCCTATATATATATATATATATATATATATCATCAAGGATTTATCACGTGTACTGTAGTAACCGACACGTATGTAGTTAACTTTTGTCTAAACCAAAGATTTAAGGTGCACTTGTGTCAAATCCAGATAGTTTCACATTAACCATATCATAATATAATTAGTTGAAACTAGTCAAAGTTTAGGCCGAAACCCTAGTGTTTAGACGAATGTCACATCCGACGAAGCACCCTAGGCCACCACTGCCATCTCCCCTGCAAATCGTAACACTATGAAACCACCCTCTTTTGATTTTCAGATCTGAGTTTACCCCAAGCCTTCACCCTATCTATCAACGCCTTAACCTTGCCGGAATTTTGTCCTAATAAAAATGGGTGGAGGGGTGAGTTTTTTCACGAGTTTGAATATGATTCTTCATCAAAAAACAAAAAACCTGAATCTTTTTTTAGATTCTTTCACCAAACCTAAATCCAGTTTGAACCCTGTCGGATTTTTGTCTTAACCAGAAACAAAGGCATGTAGTTGTGGTCGGATTTGGTCTGCATGATTTTGGGGGTTGATAAGTCACCGGAGATGTGTGATGACTTAGCCGTCGGTCAGGGTGGGATGAGTCTTGATAGTAGAGGGACAATAGAGTGAGAGAAAAGAAAAGAAAAGAAAGAGAAAGGAAATCAAGAAGCAAAAAAAAAGTGAGAGAAATGAATGGTTTCTCTTTTTTTCATTTTCTTTCAAGATAAGAATGAAAAATTATTAAAAATGTTTGTTTCGCTAAAAGCTTAAAAAACACAAATCTTTTATGTCTTCTTAAATTAAAAAAAAAAAAAAAACTCGAGAACACACGTCTCATACGTGAACACAAAACGTATTTCAATTTCCTTCTTTTGTTTCATTAAAAAGGACTAGAACACGCTCTGAATGTTTCCCGCCAAATCTAATCCCAAATTCGATAGACAGAAGACACCAAAAACCCTAGAAAACCTTGTAGTCTTCATTTCTAATTTATCGAGGCTACAGAGATATGGAAATCAAGTTGAAGTGTAGCTGCGGCGAATCGAATTGCCCAGAATGGGCAATCATCGAATTGCAAGGTGTTGTTGAAGTTCAAACGGCTTTTCAAGATCGCATACAAAATCTCCAAATCGGTCTTCTCTGCCGCCCTTCTTCTCAGGTAAATTAACGTCTCGAAGCCACTTGATGATTAATCGCTTATAGATTGTTAATTTTACATTCGATCTATATATAGTTACAGTTAGTGTGGTTAATTTTACATTCGATCCGAACACAATTACAAACTTTTAATTGCTATTGATACTTTAAAAGAGGTTTAGTGTTTGACATTGGTTTCTAATTTGGGTGTTTTAATCATTTTTTGACGGTTTGACATCTAAGTTTGCTGTCTTAATTGGTTCAGGAAACTTATACATTTACTGTTGGTTATCATGAATTGAGTGGATCAAAGATTCCCTTGAAGAAACCATTACTTGTATTGAAGAAGAAGATCAAAGAATCCGATATGGAAATAGACCAGAATGATGATCATCTTAATTCAGCAAGGGTAGAATTGGAAGTTATTGGTATTATTCGTCAACGAATTTTGTTCAAGACCAGACCAAAGGCTCTCATATCTGGTAAGCTGTAACCATTTAAGTTTTGCTCAACTTTTTAAATTATAATTTGAAGCACAATACTTATAGTATTCTTATTTTGTGTTAACTGTATCATAAGATTAAATAATTTGACTTATAAAGGGGTAAAATTATCAAACGGTAACCAAGTTTCAACAGTGTTCAGTAATCAGTAAAGTTATTAGTATATTTTAAATAGAACAATTATAAATCGTAGTTATCGTTTAGTTACTTTTTCTTCACAACATGGGTTTGACCTAGAAGTCAAAGTTTGTTTCTTTTTTCGAAAGCATTTGCATTTGATTTTGATTTTGGGTGTACAATTTCAAGTTTTATTCTTTTTAACAACTGAAGAATTATATTTTATGTTACAGAACCACAACTTGCAGTGAAAGAGAAAGTTAGTGCATCATCTCGTGTTGTTGAAAAGTAAAGTTGACTTTCTTGAAGAATCTTGGACAAAGGTTCATATGTGATGATTTTCAACAAAGCTGTGTTTTGATCTTATGTTATTACTCCTCAAATCTTTATATTGTTAAAACATAGGAGTTAACATGAACCCAGTGATATTCGGTTCTTAAAAATATGATCAGATTTTATCAATCATGTTCTTAGGAGTTATACTTATACATTGTGTTTGTCACTGAAAACTTGTACCTATATTTTTATTTGCAAATTGTATAACCTACTACTAATTCTTGTGTGGGTTATGTTAGTTTTTAAGAGCTAAAAGCTTTTATTGCATAAACATATTCTCCAATATACATGAACCTTATTCAGACTTATTATATGAGTGCACACATAATATATAATATCAATTGTGTGTTACAATCACTGACAAACTTGATTTCACATATAGAAGAGGAAAATTATAAATAAATATTGCATTTACATTATTATCGGAAAGGTTATTAATGGTTTATTTTTATTATTATTAATATTATATTTCCCAATTTTTTATTTTAGCTGTAGAATTTTTTTCCGCAATGTTTTTATCAAAAACTTTTATTGCATAAACAATCCTTCTCCACCTTCTTCTTTATGGTTTGATCTTTTACTCAATTCTTTAAAATTTAGAGCAGCAAGCACTTCTTCCATAGTGAGTCTCTCTACCATACATAAGTGTGTCCACAAAATGTTTGTACATAGAAGGTAATGAAGTCAAAAATATAATTGCCGGATCTTCATTATTCAAGATTACATCGATATTTTCCAAATCTAAAACCAACTTGTTAAACTCATCAGTATGATCTTCAAGAGTTTTACATGAATCAAGTTAAAAGTATACAATCGTTTCTTAAGATACAAACGATTCGCCAATGATTTCGTCATATACACAGATTCCAATTTCAACCAAACACCTGCTGCAGTCACTCCTTTGACATAAAATATACACTCGATCACCAAGACTCAAAATTATCGCATTATGAGCTTTTTTGAGTATATCCTTCTTTTCTTTGTCAGTTAGACCTTCAGGCATATGTGGCTCCCCTAATAATGCATCGCTCAACCCTTGATAAACCAGCAGTGCACGCGTCTTCACTCTCCACAGACTAAAATCGTTTCTTCCATTGAATTTCTCTAATTCGAATTTAGTTGTTACCATTGTGTTCTTCACCTTTCAGTCTGAACCTTGATTCACTGATTCGAGCTCAACTGGTTCTGATACCAATTGTTACAGAATCAAATCAGATTAACGAAAGTTGCGAATCAATCACACGAAAAATTAACAATACATAACACACAATTTTACCACACTCTCTACTGCCTTTGATTTACGCAATCAAGAAACGATTACAAAGTACAAAGAAGAATTACACTTTTTTCTTATTTAACCTAGTGATTCAAACATACTAGCGAATCCCTAATCCCTCTTTTTACCGTTAATTATGTTAACAACATAATTAAGTTAAACCTTCGTCCACTTTGACACTATTAGTCCCTCTTCTTTAACATAAGTTTAATAGATGATGTAAACTTCATAATTTGCAACCATCAACAAATTACCAATCAGACCCTGAACTTACATGATGATCATTTAAACATCTTTCTCTCACCAGTTTTGGATAAAATGACGGTTTTTGAAACATTAGGTACAAGAAGAACAAATTTTTTTTTTATCATTGGACGAAAATTTATAGATTAATTATTTAAACAATCATTTTGATAATTAACTCTTGTTTGAATCAATTGATATTTTTCGCCAGGTCAAGATAGATGGAGTGAAACCACTAGGGGTGTTCAAAATAATCGAAACTCGAAAAAATCCGATATTCGAATTGTATCCGAAAACCGAAAAAACCGATTCGAAATGAGATTCGGATTATTCGGATCGATTCGGATCGGATAATACGATTT
>WOUH02000007.1:1797606-1826979 GCA_009936405.2 Stevia rebaudiana
GACCCGATTAAGGTCGCACCCTCGAATTCCACAAGTCGCTTCCGCAAACCGTTGACCGTTTCGAGGGGGTGTGACAATTTCCTTTACAAAACATTGGGATTGGGCGATCCAAAGCCGACGCGCATGTGCATCACTATGGCGGATCGCTCTACTCATTATCCACGTGAGATTGTGGAAAATGTATTTGTTCAAATCAAAAGGTTCTTATTTCTCGTGGATTTCGTGGTACTTGACATGGAGGCGGATAGCGAGGTCCGTATTATTCTAGGATGTCTGTTCCTCCGAACCGCAAGGGCAAACATAGATTACTTTGTGGGAACGATCACTCTGAGCATAGATGGCGAGACAGTGTCTTTTGGAGCTGTAAGATCAAAGAAACTCGTAGTTGATGAGGTGAAGAATGATGATGAGTATGATGCCGAGCTCAATGAGATTCGTATGTGTGTGAGCATGGCAAAGTTTGGGGATGATCGAGGAAAATCGAAGGTAACTAGGGAGCGAACCCAGTTCCACACTCTTAGACTTCAATTAGTGTTAGACTGTCAGGTGAAACTCCCAATTGTAGAGTTTTTTACCTTGAGTCTTCCGTTTGCATCATTTTTTTTTGAGTCATTTCCGTGTCAAAACCGAACATTCATTGCGCAAGTCTTACGTTTCCCGAAACTAAACACGTTCATCTAGCAGAATCCGAAATTCCAGGTCGATCCGAGTTCGTGAGTGAGAGAACCGTAGCGGAGATGTTTGTCAAATTTAATCACCGGGTGCTAAAATTCCATAACTTTCTGTTCAACTTGATATAGGCGCGTCGTGCGAGAAAACCTGTATCCCCGCGTGTACCGCGCGGGTGACATTACACGAGTCTATTCTTTTCATCAGGGCAGTACGCGCAGGATGGCCCCACATCTTGAGCGGTACGCCCCAGATTTGTAAACTCTCGCAACCATTTGATCTCAAGCGCCACGCGCAAGATCTAACTCCCTCTCGCGCGATACTCCCTGATTAAGGAAATTCGTAGAGAATAAATCCCCTTTCGGGGGTTATTTATCTTAATTACCCAAAACCACCACCGCCGATGGTAGTGGTTGGTAGCCACCACTTTGACCCGAGAAATGACCCGGAACAGCCCCGGGCGGGAGGTCAAACCCAAGTCAATTTCCTGGTTTTTCTCGGTTTCCGAACCTGAGAACCCGAATGAAGCGGTTTGGGTCAGGAATCGAACTCGTATTCAATTCAAAACCGTTAACGTTTTCATTTTACAGATTTGCGGATCGATTTTCCGGTTGGCATTTTCATCAGGATCCGCTTGCTCAATTTTTTATCTGTCTCGCACGTTTATTCGGTGCGTATCAGTTCGTTCTCGCTTCGCGTCAGTTTTAGGATCGAGTCAATCTAATTTTCATTATCGATTCTTGTTTTCGTTTATCGAGTCATTTGAAATTGAACCGATTGTCGCTTTAAGTTTGAAATCGTTGGTTTTATCGGTTTTGTAATTTGGGTAATTGAACGTCAAAATTCTCTATTTTAAGATTACCGTTAATAATAATTGCTCGTGAGTCTGAATTGTTTTGAAATTGATTAAAATTGATTGAATTGGGATGAAAAACTCCTGGTATATCATCCGTATACAAGGGGGAGTTTTCCATCCCATTTTTAAAATCCGAGCATAGTTTGGTCTAAGTGTGGGGATCGGGTGAATCGGTTGATACTCAATCTCCATTTCGACCGATTTACTTAAACACATGACATTTCACGGTTTTCCAACTTAAAACCAAACTAATTCGCGTTTACTGTTGCGAATTTGTAAGTTTTTGTAAAATTAAGAAAATATCGGCGCTTGAGAGATTTTAGCATCAGCCAGTTCGAGACTTTAGTTTTTATGCATTTATCATTTCACCGTGTATATCTGACTATATTTATTTTGGTGGTGGTGTGATATTTGTATATTTTATTTTCTTTAGCTATGGATGTATATATATTTTTGTGTTGCTTTGTTGCTTATGATGTATGATTGGTGCTTGATGGTTTATATCTATTGATTGTTTATATATTGTGATTGTTTAGATGTGATATGATTTGATTATTATTTTTATATTTGTCACATGCTACTCATGGGTTTTTGTCTAGTTCACGTTTATTTTAGTTTTTCTTATTTGTGCGTGGAACTACGACATTCTTTTTAGGAGCGGTTTAGTGGAACTCTCAGAGGCACCATTTTCATAATTGCAACTCGAGTGATTGTCTGCGATCTTATACGACATTATCAGGGGAGTCCACTCCATACTATCTTTTATTTTTGTTTTTAGTTTCATTTTCTGCTTTATGTTTTGTATTTTCCATCTCTACATTGAGGACACTGTAGATTTTAAGTGTGGGGATGCAATACTACATTTTTGAGTCAGTTTTTTGTAAATATTTAGAGTCTTTTATAGAAAATCCAAAAAAAATTAAAAATCAGAAAATGTCATCGGTCGGATTATAGTGTGATTAGTAAGACCGAGTAGCGATCCACGGATTCACGGACAGAACCAAGGCGAACTAAAGATCTAGAAAGGATCATGCAACTTAGTTGGTCTCTATGGTCGAAATGGTAAAAACAAAAGTCAACAGAAAATCAACCAAAAGTCAAACAAGCAATTAACTAGCAAATGTCAATCAATCAAACACCTAGGCTACAATCATGTAGTTTTCAAGCATTTAACATGTCATTGGACTCATGAATTGGGATTTGGTTTCTATTAATTAGTTAATTAATGATGTAAGGTCAAATTGGTGAAGTTATCATCTCAGCCTACAACACTCAACTCAAGACATCTTTAAACAACTATTGAGCACCCTAAATCATGGTAATGGTTTCCTCACAGCCTAACCTAACCTGTAACACGTATTCTAGCACTCAGTTTCCCTCTCCGTCTAAACCTAATTAAGACAAACTTAGCCTATGGACGAATTTGGTACCAATTATATAACCTATTACTGCTATGTGATCAATTATTCGTTGTATTTTAACTGTTACAATTCAATTTCAAAGAATCATAGTCCAATTCAATGTTAAACACAATCAAAACATACAATCATGCATTACCTATGCAACTAACACTAATTTAGCCAACAATCATATTAATCATATTATAACTCATCATAGTCGTTCAAACAGAAGAAGAAGATGAAAATCACAAAGTCAATGATTAAACTATAAAATCAAACACTAAACAAACCGAAATTAGCAATCCTAATGGCTACAAGCTTCCAACTTGATCCTTCCAGCAGCTAGAGCATCCAAAATCGACCAAAAGTGATGAAAACGTCGAACCCTAAATCAGTTGGTATCACCTTCAATTTATATGATTTCAATTAGGGTTTCTCTCGGTCAAAGGCTCTAGCGCGTACCGCGCCGCAACGCCTGGTTGGATTGCGCGTACCGCCCCGGACAAAATAGTCAGGGTGGTCGTGGAGTAGTTTTCAAGGCGGGGCGTATTGCGCGGGGCTTGCCTCCCTCGCGCGCATACCATGGGCGACAGGAAAATCAAGTTTTTCTTTTAAACTTCGTTCTTTCGTCTCGTTTTTCTCGGGTACTCGTTGCTTGTGCGTTTAAACTCCAAAACATCGTCTTTAACACGACCACCTGAGAAATACGAAGAAATTAAATATATGGACGATAAGAACCTAAAACTATAAAAAACTATATAATTAACTATACAAAAGACTCTATTTACGACGAGAAATATAATGTGTTTTACAACACATCATATATATTCAAGAATTTCGGAGAATATTACAAGTCAATTATATTTCAAATATTTATCAACTACTTATCAACTCAAACCACTTCAACACATTTTAACTACAAACGTGGAGATGAGTCGGCTAGTCAACTGAAACGCTGATAAAGTGGATCGTGGAGAACAACGGTTGGACGACTAAGTCAAGAAGGAAATGAACGTATGATTCCTGATTATTCGGGGAAATTAGTTTGACCGTTATATTTTATTTTGTAATTAAGGAACCGCCGGTTGAATGGGAACACACACTTTACACTTGCAACACTCAAAACACAATTTACTTAACACTCTCAACTCTCTACTTCAGCATTCTCACTTAGCTTTTTGGCAATTACACTAGATTCACAACCTTCAGTTTTCTTTATATTGTACTTGTTTGTTTATTTATAAGAGTGACTAAACAAGTGATTCTTTGGTCACTTTTTTGAGGTTTTATGCCGGAAATATGTAAGGATTAAGGGCTTTCCTCGCTAAAAATATTGTTGTTTACCGTTTATTACGTTATATAATCTGAACTATCCCTAAGGATATCTGGGGATATTTTTACGAACTGCTTATTAAACTGATTTTAAGGATATACAAGCACATTACCTCACAAAATTAATTAAGAATAACTAAAATTTATACTTACTAATTTTTGACCGAAACACAAACTATAAAAGTTTCAAAAAAATTCTCAAAATCCTAAAGCAATATTATCAACTTAAAAATTTGGAAAATAATGTTACAAATATCATTTTTATGTTATAAAAATAATTTTACAAAAGTTATATAAATGATAAACTTTTAACCAAAATTTCAAATTTTAATTGATACATTCCAGGAAATACAATAAAAACATAAAATATTTGCTTGAAAATCAGATACTATTTATTACAGATTTATTTATTTATTCACTAACTTATAAAACTATTTTAACAATATTTATAGATCGTAAATAAATAATTACACAATTTTATTATTATATTACGGAAAAAACATTATGTCCGTAAAATTATTTTATAAGAACATAAATCATTATTTAAACTATTTTTAATCTATTAAACTAAAACTCAATTAAAGTTACCAAAAACAAGTTTTATAATAAATTAATTATAAAACATAAAGTCATAAAGCATACTTTAGCTGGGGAAGGATCATGAGAAAACCACCCTTTTGTTTAAGAGCCAAAGAACAAAACTTAATGAACTTCAAACATTTCTCATTTCTTCATACGTTATTATTGGTTAAAACACATTGCACCACTGAATCACAATGTTTTCTCCTATTTCAAACGAGTATAATGAAGGCATACTAAAAAGGATAAAAAATTTACGTCATAAAATTTTAATATTACATATATGCAGTATGATGATAATTTTTTAGAAAATAATACTACATATATGCAGTATAAAAATAATTAACAAATTATATTTCTTTAAATTTATATTTGAGTTTTTAGAATAGATTTATTCATAATTTTCTTTATTTTTTTATCTTTTTATGTATACTGCATATGTGTAATATTAATATAGTATGGTGATAATTCATATGTTTTAGTACTTTGCGTTACCTTACACATTTCCTATACGTGTTTTGTTTTTTGTTTTTTGATGTATATCCATGTATATTACAAGTGGTCATTTAAAAAAAATAATAATTATAGTACAAGTATACTCATATATGCACTATATTACAACTTATGACGTAAATTTTTTTATTTTTTTTATATGGCTTCATTATACTCGTTTAAAAGAGGGTAAAATTTGTAAACCAATTGTGTAAACCGTTTTAAAAAATAATAACGTTTAAAGAAATGAGAAATGTTTGAAATTCACTTAATTATGGTTTTTTAATTCTTAATTTAAAAGTGGTTCTTTAATGAATTAAGCCCTACTTAAGGTTTAATGAAGTTAAAGTTTAATTTTATAAACGTCAAAATAAACTTATTCAATTATTCCTAAATTAAGCTACGATGTTTTTAGAAAATTTAAGTCGCTTTAACAATTAATATAATTATATATTATAATGTTTGACTTTTTAGGTCAAACCTGTTTTAATTTGAAACTCAAAATTAAGAATGAATTTTTGTACATGACCGCTTCTGCCAACGACGACAATAGGGAAACAAAAGGTCAACCGACAAGCTCTCTGTGTCCATGGTGCCGATTGTATGGAAGATGGTTTATCCCTTTATTGATGAAAAGACAAAGGAAAAAGTAAGTTTTCACATGTCTTGAGTTCAATTATACTTTATAAAGTTAGTTTCATAAGAAAATAGTTATGAGATAAGAATATGAAATAATAATATATATTGACCTTGCAGGAGCTAAAATCAACACTGTAGAAAGACATTGATGAGAACCAGCTTCCAGAAATTGTGTGGGTAATTTGAAATTGGTACCTATCCAAGATCTCTAATGTGTGTATTAAAACTGTTGATTTCTCATTGTAGACTTATAACTTATTAATATACTTATAAATTTGCAAATTTAGAAGCTTTAAGCTACAATGGATTTGGTTCTCCATAATTGAATTGGAATATGAAGTTTATTATTATATTGGGAGGTTCCAAAATTGCATGAAGACGTAGAAGATGATTTTGTTTCGCCACCATTGAAGAACATCAAAATAGTATGTTTCAACAGGTTTGCTTGTCCCTCCTTGATTTCATTATATTCCTACTACTTATCTGAAGTGTATTTAAGTCAAATATTTTATTTTACAAAATTCAGATACTCATAAGTTGGATATTCTTGATAGGAAAAAAAATGAATATATATAAGGAGTTGAATGCATACCTTAAGCTGTGTGCATTACTCAGTATGTTGTTAACATTTATAGTATCTCTTTGTAGATGTATGATAATATTATTTATACATTATGGCTGTTGTTGAGTTGCAAAGTTTATGGAGCTTGTTGTTAGCCATAATTTGATGTATGTGCACTTTGTGTAAAAAGAAGCTCGAGGAATCTTGCACTTAGATGCTGAGGTTAGTTGTATTCTGTTAGTGTTTTTGTTCCTTTTTTTTTTCCCTTTTTGTTAAATGTTGCAATTTCTACTAGTTTTCTAGTGATTGTGTCACTTTGAATATGTTTGGTCTATAATAGGTCAAGCAATAAAAAAATTAATGGCTAACCACTACACCATAGAACCTGTTATTTTTCTTCTATATTACTTTGAATAAAATTTGTGAAAAGAACTGAAATTCAAGATGCAACTTTCATGTTTTTATTTAAATTGTGTTATAACGTAAATTTATATATAGCAACCTTAAATGTTTGAGCAACACACAACCAACCGTTGTACTATAATCTAGCTTCCCGCCAATTTTAATAACATTTGTTGTTCAAAAAAGAATTTTGGTAGTTTTACATAATTTGGCTTAAGCAATTATCATCATGTTTTAAGTATTGGTATTATTTTATTTCTGACCAATTTGACGCATTTCATTTTCAGTTATCTTTTCAAGTTTGACCTGTTCAAGCAACTTGACAATTCTTTAGGCAAATGAGTTAAGTTTGATGTAAAAATTAGTTAATTCTCATGTAAAGAAGATTTCATTCATTTGTTGTACTCAATTTTGTTAATTAACTTAAACACTCAAGTAACTTTAATGATTAAATAAGAATAAACATAAAGTTGTTTCGTATTTTGGTCAACGTCGAATAAGTTGCATAAAGTCACACTCCGTCCGTTTTGCATATCCTTCAATTGATCCAATATGTTTATAAGTTCCAAAATTGTTTTATTTAAAAGTCTAGGATGTTTTTTTTAATCTGAAGTGACACAATGTTCATATATACGTAGCTTGTTTGACTTGTACTAAAAATATATAATAATAGCTTGGGTTGATCAGCAACTTAGCATAAGTTTCAAAATTGTAGCATAAGTTTCAAAATTGTTTTATTTAAAAGTTTAGATGTCCTATTGTTGAAAATTATGTTTTCATATAAAAGTACTATAAAATATATCACGAGGGTATTTAACTAACTATAAATAAGTATGGTGTTGTAACTTGTCGTCACTGCCGTATCGCACGGGCGTCTAACTAGGATTACAAGT
The DNA here is from genome assembly GCA_009936405.2 of Stevia rebaudiana. Taxonomy (NCBI): domain Eukaryota; kingdom Viridiplantae; phylum Streptophyta; class Magnoliopsida; order Asterales; family Asteraceae; genus Stevia; species Stevia rebaudiana. The sequence goes on from WOUH02000007.1 coordinate 1,805,431, forward strand.
GGTAGTTCCAAAAAAAAAATTTATAACACAAGTATACTTCATATATTCAGTATACTACAACTTACGACGTAAATTTTTTTATTTTTTTGACATGGCTTCATTATACTCGTTTGAAAGAGAGTAAAATTTGTGAAATAATGGTGGAAACCGTTTTTAAAAATAATAACGTATGAAAAAATAAGAAATGTTTGATATTCACTTAATTATGATTTTTTGATTCTTAAATTAAAAGTGGTTCTTTAATGAATCAAGCCTTTAATGAAGTTAAAGTTTAATTTTATAAACGTGAAAATAAACTTATTCATTTATTCCTAAATTAAGCTAAGATATTTTTAGAAAATTTAAGTTACTTTAACAATTAATATAAAATGAAATATTATATATTATAATTTATAATTGTGTAATTATAATTATACTAATTATACTAATTATACTTTAAACTACATTATGTATAACATAAATAAATACTTGATTTATTTGTCTACTAATAATAAACTATAAAACCAGCAAACTTTAAACATAACTTGTTAACCAAATTTAAACCCTAGTTTACCATCTTGAAACCAGATAACTATTAATGAAATCGAAGTTTTTAACCCAACGTGAAACCACCCATAACAACAAAGACTACAACTGCAATAGACCAAAACTGCTACTCCTCTAACCTCTCCGCATTTCATCCCATGTTTCCGGTTGGAGTTTCGGCGGCCAAATTCCAGCCACGTCGCGGGACAAAAATTGAAACCTCATTTAAAGCGACCTTTAGACTAGAAAAATCAATGAAAACCCACCTAATGCGACTTGTTAGTCCCACGAAAGGATCCAAACCGATATCAATCACAGAATACTAACAAGACTTGCGGAATAGAATCGGTAGCATACAAGAAGAACACAATAAACACAATAAGACGAACAAAAGATGAATAACTTGTATTAAATGATTACTAAGTGCATTCGGCTTTGAAAGCTGACTGGTACATGAAGAACACAAACAAAATAAACGTAGCAAGTGATTAACCTAATAACATACTAGGAGACGAGTTTATATACCACTCGTTTACAAAAAGGCCTCCGGCCCAAACCACATCTAATCAATCTACTCAAGAACCCATTTAGTTACTCGAGAACCTAGCTAACTAGTCCGAGAAACCACAAAACTCTTATTCAAGTCCTAACATGATTTTTATTAATTAGTTGTAAAAAAAAAATCAACGATTTCACAATGATCACTTACCCCACTCACTCATTTGAGCATTTCCACCCTTTCACTCTCTCATGTGAGTCACTCTCTCTATTGCGTGGCATACCCACTCAAGCCTCATTCAACCGGACGCACCGCATAGTCTAAGAATTATGATAGTTTAATTTGGTTATTGATTTCGGAATATCTTTTTAATTCGGTTTGTTCGGTTCTTTGGTTAAACCGAATTGAACCGAATTTAAAAATAAATATATTATTTAATATTAGTTTATAAATAAATATATATTTTTTTAATTTGGTTTGTTCGGTTAAACCAAATTCAGTCGAATTTATAAATAAATTAACAACTTTTATTATATATATTTTTTAATTATTTGGTTTAATTCAGTTGAAGTCGGTTTAACCGAAAATCAAACCGAATTCTACCTAATTAAATTCGGTTGACTTCAATTTGGTTAATAATTTTCAGAATCCGGTTCGGTTCAGTTTTTTGTCGGTTAAAAAAAATTCCAAAACCAAACATACTGAGTCGATGAACAGCGCTACGTGTGACTATGAGTGAGTTTAAAAGCCATATAGGCATCACGTAAGACACTTTCATGGTCACCCTCACACTCAATTAGTGAGAAAATTTCTACTATGATTGAATTTCTACTATCTTTTTGAAAAGAAAATATAAATATAAATACAAATAACATTTAAAAAGATAGTCAAATAAATAAAAAATAATCCTAATAACTATAAAAACATAACATAATCCTAGAAACGAAAAAAAAAATACATAAGGTTGTTAATAATTGCTTTTGGGTTCGGTCAAACTTACTTGACCAAATCCACTTTATGGTTGTTGTGTATCTCTTCGTTACGTACCATTTGTTAGATTTTCTTTCTTCTTCCTCAGTGGTCTCCACATGCTCATCAAAGTTCGGGTCGTCTTCTTCATAATATTTGCAAATGGCACGATCTTTGTACTCTATAATCATATTGTGTAAAATGATACAAGCATACATTGCGTTTCGAATTCATTTTGGGTCACAAGCAAGTGAGGGTTAACTAATAATATGCTAATTTTTTTTTAAGCAAACCAAATGCTCGATTGATATTTTTCTTTGCTGATACTTGACATTTTTGTGAAAGTAGATGTTTTTCGTCATCATCTTTCCGCATTGTAAACGATTTCACCAAAGTAGCATATTGTGGATAAATGCCATCGGCGAGAAAATACAAGTATTTGTAAAATGTGTCATTATGAATAAACGACGATCTGGGTGCAATGACGTTTATTATGTCGTTTAAAACAAGCTATTGATCTAAAACATTGATATCGTTGTTCGACCCAACAAAACCAAAAAATGCAAGCCAGATCTAAAGATCTTGTAAGGCGACTACTTCTAGCATAATGGTTGAGTTTGGATGATTGCCCTGTTGGTATTGGCCTCGTCAAGTGTAACATTTGGCAAATTTCGGTATTGGACTTTATGCCCAATGGACTAAACAATCTAGGCCCAATAAGAGTTTAGGAATGTTTAAGCCATGATCCAAGAAATACAAGTCCATATAAGTGATGACTTTTTTTGGCTAGACTTTATTTGAGTTATGATAGCCTACAAATAAAAACGGAAAATTAACCGTTTACGCGACTGACAACCGGAATTAACAAAAACGAGATATTTAATTATCTACAACGATTGATAATAATATTTATATTCTTATTAAAAGAACAAAAAGTCACCCGGAACGACAAAACGCAAAGTGCGCGCGCGAAACGGTTAAATCGCGTTTAACGCGTAATCGTCAGATTCAACCGAGTAACCGTCACGACGCACGAATGAAAGTAAATATTACTATTTTATACTTTATTATCAATATTATGAATTTCAAAAAGAGAACAAAAGCATTCTGTGCGCAAAAAAGCGATCAGGGAAGACTTTGATGACCGTCACCGAACTCGATCGAACTCTAACTTTAATTTTTAAAATCTAATAAATACTGGATGTATTTAGGACACAATTGAAAATTTTGATCAGAGCAAATTAACTCATTTAATGCAGTGTCATTTGTAAAATATATATATATATATATTTCTCGAAAACAAATAATGACAATATAAGCATAACTTATTGTTTTAAGAACACGCATACTCAACTCAAAAATCATAGGCAAGTGAGCTTATATAAAAATATTTGAAATCCAAATCGATCTACTCTTAAAACATTTACCCACAAAAACAAAAATACACTCCCACTCTTCTCGCGTGACGTTTCGACAAACTTATTATAATCCTATAATTATATTTAAATTTTTATTGTCGTAGACAACATCAGATTTTTGTAGCTTTCAATGGTTTATGAAGTTTGAATGGCAAGTTGATAAACCATATCTTGTTCGACGACGATCTTTTGTTTTATAAAATAAATAAACTAAAACTTGGAAACCAAATCTATGTAATCTAGACACCATACTAGTCAAAATCATCCACCAACCCACTTCTATCAACCTCTCGGCAAACCCATACCATCACCATCACCATCACCATACTCTTAGATGCTTACTTACACACTCTATGTAAAACCTTAACTTTACCAATAATATATAAAAACAAAAAAAAAAAAAAGGCAAAGCAAGAAGTAGCTCAAACACTTTCACTTCTTCACTAAACACAGTCATTCTCGATCTTTCCCCTCTATCTAAAAAAAAAACCAAGAGCCAAAGGTTCTCACAAATCCTTAGAAATTTGAAGCTTTGCATCAAGAGTCTACAAGTTATACCACGTGTGGCTTCAGGTAATCTTTCATGTCTTACAATATACATAAGCTTTTATGAATCTATAAATATATATTAAGGATATAGACGTATACATGTATATACGAAAGAGAGCACAAGTCTTCGATCTAACATAAACTATGATTGCTTCCAATTTTATATACTTAAAATGTCAACGTCCAAAAATTTATAACTCTTGAAGTTAGTTGACTAATTTTTTTCTCCTATTTATCGCTTTTTCAAACTAATAAACGACCTAAAATACAAGATATTATGAAAACTTGAAACAAATATCATGTGGTTTATAATTTTCAAAGAATTATACGATTTAATATGAGCAAAAGTATTTTTTTTTTTAAAGTATGGAAAGGGTTTTTGATAATAATTACGTGAGTTCAAACATTCAATACAAGATATATATATATATAATTATCCTCACACACCTACCGTTGAACTATCACTATAGTTCTGTTATGTTGCATTCATATATAAATTTTGATGAGAATTGTGTGATTACAAAATAATAATTTTACGTAAATTAAACAAAGGTTAATTATTTTTGGCTAACTCAATGGCATTATAACATATTTTCAAAGCGATAATCTGAAATCTATAAATAACACAAGCACGAGTTATACCCTAAGTCAGGATAATGTATTGTTATAAGAAACAATGTAAGACCTTTAAAATCACCAACATATTTAATATTGGTGACTTAGGTTAAAGACACAAAGACACGTACAATAGTATGTCCCTAAACTCTATAGATTCCAAAATATTATAGGACTAACATAAGATTTTAAACATTATATTGTAGACATACGGAGTTATATTCTATATATATCAACTCAAGACATGGTGCTTAGTAATAGATATTCTTTTGGAATACACCGAGTATTTTCAGAGCTCAGATCATTATTAAACATGTTATTTGACAAAATCTTTATACAATAATAAATATGTGGAAATATATATGTATATATATATTTAACAGAACATGTTTATAGAAACTTTAACGATTTCTATGTCTCAAATTTATCGGTCTGATTCCACTCGTGCGTTTTTGGATCCACCGCTCGCTCGATTCCTCGTTTATTTGCGCGATTATCGGTACGTATCGTTTTTTGTCTCGTCACAAATCAGTCTTAGGATCGAGTCAGTTTAATTTTTAATTTTGAGTCTTTAGTTTTTATCGAGTCTGTTTTTAATCTTTGCGTCATTAACCGCCGCCGTTTATAGTTTAAAGGGAAATTGATAAATTGTCGGTTTTTGTCGGTGTTAGTGAATTTGCCATTGTTTGTAATATTCTCGTTAGTTGAATTAAATTGAGAAATTGATAAAAATTGGTTCCGTTTTTAACGAGCATAGTTTGGCTTAAGTGTGGGAATCGGGTGAATTGGTTGATACTCAATCTCCATTTCGACCGATTTACTTAATCCACACAACATTTCACGATTACCTAACTTAAAACCAAACTAATTTGCGTTTACTATTTCGAATTTGTAAATTTTTGTAAAATTAAGTAAATATTCAATTTTTGTAACTTTTTCTTTTTATAAAATTACAAAAACACAAAAAGATTTGTCAAATTCTGCCATTTTATTTATTAGGTTAATAATTATATATCTGTTGCACGTCTTTGCGTATTTACTTAGACACAGTTCGAGCCATAGCAGCGGCAAGCGCCGTAGGGGTCCACAGTCGTGACCAAGAGCAGCCGATCATCATCCACCGACCGCCACGCGTCATAAAGTACAGTGATGCCGCCCAGCAGTTCCCCGCTATGGAGGAGGAGCCACCCCTTCCAGAGGATGGTGTCTTTCGGGACCACCTCTTTCTTCGCTTTCGTGACCCATCCCCCGAGCTCGTCAGGCTCCAACAGTTCAGAGACCTAGAGCTCCACCCTCACCGGACCTACCACTTAGAGCTATTAGGTATGTTACGCGCCATACCTAGGTTTGAGGACACCTTAGGCCCCTGCTGGTTAGCATCCTTTTCCTGCGATCGACCGCAGTATGCCGAGCTCACTATGGAGTTCTAGGCTACCTTTCGGCATACTACTGGTGATTTCGATGAGCCTGACGTTGTCTCGTTTTCCCTCGGCAGACAGACGTACTCGATGTATGTGCCTGAGCTTGTAGACGTACTCGTTTACGTTTACACAACTGCTATGTGATTAATTAAGGTCTTAATTTTAACTTAATTACTACTAATATTAATTATCATTGTCCAAACACCAATATTCAACTTGAAATCATACAATCAACATCACCTAGGCAACTACTAATGAAATTAGCCAAGCATGATCATTGAATACATCAAAGTATCATCAAGAACAATGAACTAAACAATTCTTGACAAACCGAATTAAGTTAGCAAACGATTCCAAGCTTCCAACTTGATTATCCCTGCCGATTCGTCTCCCAAAATCGTTCAAAAGTACAGAAGAACTCGAACCCTAAAACCCCCTAATTAGCTTTCAATTTATACATCTTAAAATTAGGTTTTAGTCGATTAAGGTCCTCACACACGTCACGGGGCGGCTGCATCCCTCCCGCGCGTAGCGCGCGGGGCAAATCAGTCGGGGTTCTGCAATTTGCTTTTCTGGGTGTGGACGGTACGTCCGGCTTGTTCTTCTTGCTTGCACTTGCGCGGGCAGAAGGAATTCTATCTTTTTAAATTATTTCTTGTACGTTCGTCTCCTTTCAACTCTAATGCTCGTTCTTCTTCGTTTAAGCTTAGAAAATATCATGTCTACTACAAACATCTGAGAAAGATGGAAAGAATTAGTACAAGCACGAAACTTATCTAAAACAATACAAAACTATACAAATACGTATACAAGAGACTCAAAAAAAAAAGTAGAATGTAGTGTGTTTTAAAACACATCAACAATCCTCTTCGCAACGAGTTTGGATAATTGTTGGAGAAACATGTACGAGATAGAGCTCAAAATCTTTAGAGTTTTATTAACATCAGCCCCCCACTGTAAGATCATTTAAAACTGGTGCTCACTAAATCTAAGTCAAAGTACCTGATTTCTATCCTGACAGTCCAAAGCTGCCAAAGACAAATGTCTATCGGAAACTTAATGCATGCCGAAGACTTGTTACTAAGTTCTGCCGATGGAAGAGTTTAATGGCAGCTCAAAGATCATGCAACAAAGTCAAAGTATTGTCGATGATTGAATTACCATCAATAAAGAAATTACACTACACTAATCATAAGTTGCTAGTAAACTGTAGCTACCGAGGAAGCATTTTCTAAAGCATTACAACTAAGCAGTTGACTTTGCTGACAATGCTGACAAACAGTACATTCTTGTGATTGTTCTGTCCTAGTTGATGACAACCGTTAGTGCATCCTTAACACAAGATTCTATAGAATATTTGATGATGTTTCATCATTAATGGTTGTATTAACGTGTAAATTTTGTTTGGTAGATCCATAACTTGTAATTAATATAGTATGGTCTAGATGTTTTTACTATAGTACATACTAGATAAATATAGTTTCAGTTTTCGTACATATAGTTCAACGTGTAATGCTTGCGATCATATACTTGTATCTTTGAGTATAAATTATATCAATTGTAATTTGTTATAATGCTCATAACTTTGCACTTAAGAACATTTTGGGTCAAATATACTTGAAGATTGTTTTAACTCGTATGTTCTTTAATTACATACATATTTTTTTGTGCTTGTGAGAATTTTCAGTGATTCGGCCACACTTGAGGTTAGTTAACAAAAACTTTTGTGAGTTTAGTTGAGAGACTACCCAATGTTACACAGCTTGAAATTGAAATTAATTTACCAAGATGTTCTTGAAATTGATTACTCTTTTAGATTAAACCATTTGTACACTTGCTACTAATTTAATCGGATAAGATCAAGAATTTGAAAAAACGAACTTGAATTAAACAAAGGATTATACGTCTATATTCAAACTGCCGATCAAGACCAATTAAATACAAACATACATATTCACTTTATACCCCTTGAGTTTATTCCATGTGTCATAATACCCTAAAACTTAACTAGCAGATTTTGTATATATAACAAGTGTATAAACAACTTGAGTATGTTAATTTATATTTAAGTCAACATTACTTAAATTCCAACAGACAACGTAGTATATATGTCTGATTCATAGAATGTGCAAAATGAACAAGTTTTGGTGCATTCGTCTTCATATATCGTTTCTTCCATTTCATTTAGTTAAGATGGAAGTGCGTTATAGGGATCAAAAGACTAGTTAAACCAACTCATATCGTATAACTGTCATCCAAGAATCAAACAATTATTTTTCTATAAATGCAAATTAAAAGCACTAACTCCTCTCTCAAACATTGTAAGGCTATATGTAATGGTCAGTAAAAGAGGACGTGAGAGTAATATGGCAACCCCAATAACGCCCCAGCATCGCGTCTCAAGTGATGCGGCGTGAGGGGCCTGCAAATGGTGCTTATAGTTTGACGGTGGAGAAACCTTTTTTTTAACCAACTAGAATACACCATCTCACGAGCATATTTTTTACTCATAACCTTTACTTACCAATTACACCTATTTTTGCCTCAAACTCATTTACTTGTTTGATGCCTACAAGACGGCCCATCATTCTCACTTACCATTACACGTATCTTAGTCAGTTTTAACACATCACCCAAGAATTGTTTTTACCATTGGATATTACAAACCCGAATGATAACAAGAATCTGTAAGAACCTATGCGAGAGTCTAAGTTTAAGAATAGTCTTTCGCAAAACATAAAGAACAAATAATTTTTTATCTCAAAAGTATAAAATCACAAGGGTTGCTGCATCTACCCTCTTTTTCTCTTGGCTAGCATGTAAGAAGTGTGTTCAATGATGAATGAATGAATTCGAATCCCAAAGGATCAATTTGAACCAAGTTTGATATATAACGCCGTTGGGAAGTGCTATTCTCCCTAAATCGATTTTCACGCTACTCATTAATTTGGTGAAATTATTAACCTCAGTAACATGATGCTCTCATAATATTCCATTGTATTTACTTACATTCATTGTATCTTTATTGTATGTTAATTACTATCAATTATGTACTCCTTAATGTTGGTTCAAGTGACCCAGAGTGGTTTGTTGATTCGGGTGACACTGATCACATGACTCATTCTCCTTAAAACCTCTCCAACACATCCCCGGTCACCGGTAATGAAACCGTAACCTTCGGTAATGTTAACACACTCCCTGTTATATCTAAGGGACATTCTATTATAAATAATAAAATTCATCTTAATGACATTTTGGTGGTCCTAACCTTACTAAAAATTTACTTCCTATTAGTAAATTAACTAAAGAAAATTGCGTTTATGTGTTGATGTCTTACCCACTTTTCTTTGTTCATTATCGTCTCACGTTTGGGCCATGTTCATTTTGACAATATTAATGCTTTACAGAAACTTGGTTGTTTATCTATTAATGCAATTTTGCCTAAACCGGATACTTGTGTTTCTTGTCGTATTGCTAAAAGTCAACGATTACCATTTGCTACGAATAATAAATGGGTTAAGCTTGTCCATGGTGATTTATGGGGTCTGATGTGTCGTGATCATGCAGGTTAAACAGTCAAGTAATAAATTTATAAAACGATCAACACAAACACAAACGGTAGTGAACCGGTTGGGATGCAGTGCGTAAGGTAAGACCTAGTATCGAACCAAGGATCCACGGACAAAACCAAGGTGAACTCAAGATCTAATTAGGATCATGCAACTTAGATGGCTTCAATGGTCAAAGTCAACAGAAAAGTCAACTCTAGGTCAAAACAAGCAAATAAACACTCAAATATCAATCAATAAACAAAAGGTAGTCACCTAGGCTACAATCATGCAGTTATCATGCAATCAATACATCAATTGGACTCATCAATTGGATTTGGTTTCGTTTGATAGTTAGCTAATGGTATTAGGACAAATTAGTGCAATTATCCTCTCGGTCTACTACATCTAACTCAAGACACCTATTAAACTAACTTATTAGCACCCTAAATCATGGTATAGGTTTCCTCTCGGCCTAACCTAACCTATAACGCGTATCCTAACACCCGGTTATCCTCTCGGCCTTAACCGTGTACCAAAATCAGAATTAACAACCTCTCACACTTTCTATTACTAACCAATTAGCCTAATTAACTAGGTTATCCTCTCGGTCTACCCAATTAACCCAAACCAATAGCTAGATAATTTAAACTTTTACCCTCTGGGTCTCAAAGTTGCAAAGACAACATAAACTAGCCAATTAGACACCCAAGCAACCTAATTAAGACAAACTTAGCCTATGGACGAATTTAGTACCAATTTATATCACCTATGACTACTATGTGATTAACTATTAACTGTGTTTTAATTGTTATAACTCAATTATGGTGAATCATTGTCCAAATCAATGCTAACTACAATCAACACATACAATCATGACATACCTAGACAACTACAATGAATTTAGCCAAGAAACATGATCAAAACAGGATAAACAATCATATAAACTCATATTAATCATCTCAGTCGTTCAAAACAGCAAACAATGGCAGAATAGCAAAGTCAAAGATCAAATAACAAAGTCAAACATAAGAATTAATCAAATACTCTAACCAAACAACTTCAAGCTCCAAACTTGATTATTCCAGTAGCTAAAGCTCCTCGAATCGACCGAAAGTTGTGTAGAAATCGACTCCCCAAACGGCTGGAATCATCTTCAATTTATACGTTTTCGATTAGGGTTTTTCTCGGTCAAAGGGTCGGGCGCGTATCGCGCCGCGGCATATAATACTCCCGCGCGTACCGCCCCAGACAATAGAGTCGGATTCGACCACGGGGTCTTTCAGGAACAAAGCGTATCGCATGGGGATCTAGCCACTCGCGCGCGTACCGCGGGCGGGCTGGAAATCAACCTTTTAACTTCTAACTTGTTCTATCGTCTCGTTTCTTCTCGTGTTCTCGTTCCTTATGCTTTTAAGCTCCAGAATGACATCAAAAACACGAATTCCTGAGAAATACGAACATTTTAAGTATATGGAGAATATGAACATAAAACAATACAAAACTATATAAAATACTATACAAAAGAATCTATTTACGACGAGAAATCTAATGTGTTTTACAACACATCAAGGTCCGTCACCGGTCACCTCTATAAATGGTTACGGGTATGATGTCAAGGTTATTCACGATTTTGTTGGATTTACCCATTACTATTAAAATCTGATTTCTATATACTTTGGTTTAGTTTCTAAAACTTGTTCAAACCCAATTAACACGTAAAATCAGTTTTTCGAAGTGAAGGGGGTACCGAATTTGTGAATCATAAAGTTCGGTCCTTATTTGAATAAAATGGCACCCATCATCGTCTATCTTTTCCCTACACACCTCAACAAAATGGTTGAGTTGAACAACAACATCGGCATATATTTGAGACCGGTTTGGCCATGCTCTTTCATGCCAAACATCCATCCTCTTTTGGGTTGATGCTTTTTCTTCCACCGTATACACCATCAATCGGCTTCCATCCTCAGTTCTTAATGGAAAAATGCCATTCGAGCTTATCTACTCCCATCTACCCAATTATGATAATTTTCGTGTTTTCGGATTTCGTGTCCCACCTACGTGACTACTCAGATCATAAAATTGCTCCTCGTAGTCTTCCTTGCATTCTTCTTGGCTATAGCTTGATACAAAAAGGATATCGTTGTTTTGAACCTATTTCCTCTCAGGTCTATGTGACCCGCCACGCTCGGTTTGATGAGGACGTCTTTCCCCTTCATGGAATGTCTACTGACAAACCAAATTCAAGCCTACACTAATTATCTTTTCAAGACTCAAAAAATAAACATCTACCTCCTTTCACCATCCCAATAACTAAACTTACATGCAGTCGGGCTAATCCGCTAATCTGCCTGCATTTGTTTATAAACAAGGCTTACACATTATGTATTTACTTGTGTATGTTAATGATTTGATTATCACAAGTAATCTTGATGTCATCCTTCAAGCACTCATCCAAAAAATACACACCGAATTTGCTATAAAAGATCTAGGAAAATTGGTTACTTTCTTGGTCTTGAGTCTACATATACTAATAATGGTTTATTCTTAAATCAATCTAAGTATGCTTGGGAAATTTTGGAACGAGCAAACATGTTGGATGCCAAACCAGTATTTACGCCACTTACAACTAATGTTTCTCTTTTCGCCGTCGGGGACCCTTATGACAATCCCACTTTATATCGATCCATTGTGGGGGCTTTACAATGCCTCACAATTACTCGCCCTAACATATCTTATGCGGTAAACCAAGTGAGTCAATTTCTTCATGCTCAAACAATCATTCATTTTACGGAGGTTAAACGTATTCTTAGGTATATAAAGGGAACAATAGCATTTGGCCTTACGTTTTCAAAACCGCTAAAAACATCTCATGTTGGGTTCTCTAATACGGATTGGGCAAGATGTCTAAACAAGACAATCCACATTTGGATACTCTATATATTATGTGGGAATTTAGTCTCTTGGAGTGCCAAAAAGCAACCCACGATTTCTCGCTCTAGTTATGAATCTGAATATCGATCAATGGCCAAAACCGCAGCAGAGATCATATGGACTACCCATCTTCTTCAGGAACTACATGTGCTTCCACTTGATCATCCCACACTTGTATGTGACAACCACATCGTACTTTTCTTGACTCAACATCCTATTTCACACAAAAGAGTGAAACATTTGGAATTGTACAATCACTTCATTCGAGAGCTTGTCTCATCCGAAAAGCTTCAGGCACGATTCATTCCATCCAAACTACAAGTGGCTCATATATTCACTAAATGCATTCCTCGTCCTCAATTTGAAGCCTTTCAGAAGATGCTTTACTTAGGTCTGCCACCCTCTCGCTTGAGGGGGCATATTTACGGATCATTAACCAGTACTCTGATGCTCTCTTCATATTCCATTATATTTATTTACATTCATTGTATCTTTATTGTATGTTAATAAATATCATTTATGTTAATTAATATCATTTATGTACTCCTTAATATTAAATATTATTGATCTCCTTATCTGTGGAGATTCATTGAGAAATTCATTCGTATAGAAATCATATTCAAACGATCATTTGGTCCTTTGGTAATAACGTAAGCTCTTTAATCAAATGGTTGTCTAATAAAACCCTAACGACGTAGTGGTTATTTTTTTTAATGGCGTTTTTCTCACATCTATCCCTCACTTTCGCACCTGTAAGCAAGGTTGACTACTAGACCTCCATGAGAATCCACTACTAAACCGGATGTACAGGAACCCCGTGGAATAAGTAAACCTTTGCCCCACATTAGAATCGCTAGAGTTGATTTCAACATGTATATCGACCATAAATACAAATTATCATAAACTAATAAACTATGTTATAAACTACAAAGTTATATAAGATCTGATTTTGACGAAAATTAAAGAAACGATACGAAATCAAATAATATAATTTCTTTAAATTTTTCATATTTAATAATTTCAAGTGTTTGATTCATATCACTACACCTAGCAACTCCTTTATTAAAAACGTGCAAAAGCAATAAAAGAGTGGGTAATAAAATATTAGTTTTTATGATGTGGTTGAAAATAGGTTTTTTTTAAGATAAAATTCGTTAAAACAAACCGGACTTGAAAACCAAGCCGGAAAACCAGGCGAAACGTTACATAATTACAAATTTACACCATTCTGACCACTGAATCGACTTGTGTCTAGATCTATTCTTTAACCATAAAAACCCCAACGATCTAATTTCACTAAACACATCTTCAACTTTAACTTGAGTACCCGAAAACCTAGATATGTTCCGGGCCTTCCAAATACTCCAACACGTTAAAACAATGATACCGTACACCGCTTCTTTCGTGGCAGAATTCTTCCCGATGTGATGATGCATAACCAGAAGATCCTGTATCGAAAACGCGAAAATATCCTAAATACGACACCAGTACGACACCAGGTACAGGTACTACTGATCTTTTTCCATAACACAGTCGCGAACCAACATGCGGTGAATAAGTGGCTAGCTGACTCTTCAACCTCATTGCAAAACGGGCAATAAATGTCTTCAACGTGAATCCCTCTCATCTCAAGAGCAATCGCAGTGGGGATACGATCCAGTTCCGCTCTCCACATGAAAATCCGACATTTCAAAGGAACCCAATGGCACTGATCCATAACGAAGCCGTTGCTGAAGTCTATGCTTCTCGCCATGAGATCTTTAACATCAGCAACACTAAAAGAGCCGTTCCCGCTCCCTAGCCATCTCCACCCGTCCCGTCTGTCCGAAAGGGAAACCGAACTAAGTAAGATCTGTAAATCAGACAGCTCTTGTAGTTCCTCCGCCGTCTCTGGATCATGTCTCCACAGCTACGTCCCTAGGTCTTCCATATGCTCCCGAACATTGCACAACTTAACAATTTCCAAACGAAAAAGATTAGGAAAATTAAATTTAAGAGGGACATCGTCAAGCCAGAACATGATACGAGAGCCATCCCCGACCATTCCTTTAAAAAAACTACGAATCGGACTCCCAGCAACCATCCGTTTTTTAACCAAAGAGGCAATAGCATTCCAAACTCCACCGATAGATTTCATGGACGGGAGAAACTCCCATTTCGAACCACGAGAGTGGATAGCAGTAATGACTTTAACCCACAGGTTACCGTTTTCCGTTTTATACCTCCACCCCCATTTCGTCAATAGCGCAGTGTTAGCATCACTTAGTTTGCTCAACCCAAGACCCCCAACCTTTTTTGGGGATGCCACTCTGTCCCACGCCACCCAGTAAATAGGTCTTTTATCTCTAGACCCTCCCCATAAGAACCTCTTGATAATATCCTCCAAATCGTTAATTACCTTAATCGGGGCACGATACAGAGAGAAATAGTATAAAGGAAGGGACTGTAAAACCAAATGGATGAGGGTGACTCTTCCACCAATAGATAGAACTGCAGACTTCCAAGACGAGAGCCATTTCTCGAAAACCTCGTAAACCGGCTCCCAATTGCCCCAACTTTTAGACCCAAATACGTTGAAGGTAATTCATCAACTTTACACCCAACAAGATTTGCAAGAGCGGATACCTCTGTGGTCGGGATTCCCACCCCAAAAAGTCATGATTTATTAAGGTTGATTTTTAGACCGGAACATGCATGAAAGCACCGTAAAATCCTGACCACATGCATGAAAATAGGGTGATTGGCTTTAAATTTATATTGCTTCCATTCCCTGTCCATTTCTTTGGAGCATTATCTTTCATATGCAAGGGCTTAAAATCTTCTTATGGTCGAAAGCAAACTCACTTCTATAGTTCTACACTTTGTTTTCCATTCTTACTTCGTTTTACCTGGTAAAACACAAAAAATTAGCAGGAACATGAGTATCACGGGCTTCTTCCTATAGGAGTAGCTTAATGAGGGTCACGGGTGGCCCCGGTCTTTTTTTTTTTTTTTTTTAAGAAGTGTAATATTCGAGGTTCTTCATCTGAAAATTTTATACGTTTATAGTCTGGCATCCTTAATATTTTCCTTATAAAATTTTTACCGCCCCCCCTCTGCACATTTGTTCTGCCTAAATATTTATATTATATATTTTAGACATAGCAAAATTGAAGTTTGTGCTTTTTTAATTTGTTTAAACTTCTTTAACTATTTTGTGCTAGTTTTGTACACATAGAAAGTTAAAGGTTTAACCTATAAATTAAATTTTAAAACAAAAAAGCGTGAAAGGGCTATGGGGCATAGGTTGATCGGCGCACTAGGAGGGGGAAAAAGAGCATAAACTTCAAGCTTCTTGAGAAAGTCCCGACCAAAAACATGAGGGAAAAAACTCACAATCGGCGCACTAGGGCTCGGATTAGGACTTGAATCCACCATCTTCTACTCCATTAAGGCTCTAAACAAACTAACTAATATTCTATTCTAGTTTCTTAATCACCATTGCTGGAAGGTTATCGGGCTGAGGTGTAGGTTTACTCACATGTTATAGTTTTTTTTACGTCTGTGTTTGTTAAAAACATGTCTAGGCTTTAAACATATAAAAACATTTATTTGAGTAAATGAACAAAAAATAAATATTTAGAGTTTTTATTGTTAATCCCAACATGACCCAAAAAATCGACCTAAACATACAACATAACGATAGGAAAAACATTTATGGGTCCCGTAACTTTCAGCCTCCCATAAACTTTTGTTCAAATTCCGCCACTCGAATTTTCTTGCAATTTCATAGCATGCCTTTTTGAGATTGTGATTCAATTTTTTTTAATCACAATACTAATTAATTTATTTATAGATTGTGATTTAATTTTTTTATATATTAATTTAACTATATTATAAACTCGTGTATTACACAGATTTAAGTATAGAAATTATTTAATTTCATGATTTTATATACAATTTAAAACTAAAGTTGCTTGTCATTATTTAATTTAATATTCATCATATATTTTCTACATACGAACAAATTTACGTAAGTTAATTTATTAATATTAATATGCTAATATATAGTTCTTGATCAAGTGAGATTTTTAAGCGCGATAAAAAATATGAAATCTAGTTTTAAATATTTGAAAAGTTATCATGGGAGAAATTTAAGGAAGGAGTACGTAACAAAATCAATATTAGTTTAAAAAATTTGAAAAATATCGATTAAAAAAATTTGAAAAAAATAATGTATTGTCACGTGACATTATTTAAAATACTTTATTACAGGTAGATAATAATATAAATTTAGATTTTCTATTTTATTCGTCTTAAGCAGCCCATTGTTGGACTAATCTTGTAAATAATTAATAATTAACGGGGTTCAATATCAGTATTTATTTATGTATTTGATTTAGTTGTTTAGATAGAATTTGAGTTTGATTAAAATAGGTTAGTTGCTTCGGAGTCAAGTTAGGGTTAGGAGTTTTATTATAAATAGGGGGTTATGCTGTCTTTGTAATTGTCCCGGTTCAATAATTCAAGAGTTGTCTCTGTTCATAATTTATATATGTGTGATTCTGGGCCATCAATTGGTATCTGGTGAAATTCATACGAATACCGGAGGCCAAGACCAGAATTGTTCTTTTAATTGAGGTTTTCGTTTAGCGACTCGAAGACGGAACAACGGGTGGTTGTTGTCTTGTTGGTGGTAGATAAGCAACGGGTGCATATCAAGGGAGAGTTTGACAGTTGAAAATCTGATAAAAAAGGGTGATTCGTTAGCTTCAAGTAAATAGTAAAGTGGCGTGGGATTTCAAACCGAGAAGACTTTGGACATGACCGAGATAGAGGTCGGGGGTCCGGGAGAGGTCGAGATAGTAGTGAACAGGCTCCACGGGATAGAAGCCACATTATGTGTCAGAATGTTCTAAGTGGGAGCAAAAGAAGAAGAGGTCAATTTCACACAACTGGAACCGACACTGTGGTGAAGAATGATATTACAAGATTATGGAGGTGATTGTTGGACTAATCTTGTAAATAATTAATAATTAGCGGGGTTCAATATGAATATTTATTTATGTATTTTATTTAATTGTTTAGATAGAATTTGAGTTTGATTAAAATATGTTAGTTGCTTTGGAGTCAAGTTAGGGTTAGGAGTTTTATTATAAATAGGGGGTTAGGGTGTCTTTGTAATTGTCCCGGTTTAATAATTCAAGAGTTGTCACTGTTCATAATTTATATATGTGTGATTCTGGCCATCGAGCTTTGAGTGATCGACAAATGTATTTGACATATCAGTATCCATGGAAAGAAACGATGTATAACCTTTATATCCAGGAGCTGGTTTGATCAAACCGTTATTCTTATTCTAGTACTTTTTAAATTGTACTTTTGTTTTGTAATATGCTTGAACTTTGTCACATGTCGATTTCTTTGTTTGTTAACAATGCAACACATTGACAGAGTTATGCCCAATCTTTATGACCTGCTATATATATATATATATATATTTATCATTAATTATATTATGGTTTAATTATGTATAAAGCAGCCTCCAGATAAACAGAAATTGGCACTAATGATGGATGGGATACATTGGGAAAATTCTCTAGCTAGAAAACAAGTTCTAGCATGCTCTAAATGACCGATATATTTCCTTAAATGCAAAGCATAAACAAAATTCTAACACATTTTGGACTATTCTATGTAGACAAGTGGAAAAAAGGGAAGCAAAAAAGCAATCTTTATTCTTTCTCTACGGTGGATTCTTCACTAACCATTAAGCTTTAGACACGTATAGCTTCCTAATTATAGAAAAAGGGTTTGATCAAAGAACTTTGAATCGGATCTCTTTTGCTGTTTTGCAAGCACTTACAGAAAACTTTCCAAATTTGGTGAAACTTGATGCTGTTTATTATTTTAAGTAAACCCATCATATTTGAGTGTTTATTTAACATTTACTTCTCTATAAAAAGCCACTTAAGCATCAAATACAACTCATACATTCTCACTAGATTGTCTTTCAAAAACTCCATCAATCAATCGATCTCTATCAATCTACTTCATCATCATCATCATGTCAAGAATGATTGAACCGCTCGTGGTCGGAAGAGTGATAGGTGAGGTGGTGGACACATTTACACCAAGTGTCAAGTTGAATGTGACTTACAATCTCAATAAGATTGTCGCTAATGGCCATGAGCTCATGCCCAATCTCATTACTACCAAACCACGTGTCGATATCGGTGGTGAAGACATGAGATCAGCTTATACACTTGTAACCCTCTTGATCCCTAGTATACATACATACATATATACATACATATATATATGTTTACATATCTATATTGATTTGTGTGTTGACATTTGTCTTATTTTGACTTCAAGATCATGACGGATCCAGATGCTCCAGGCCCAAGTGATCCTTACTTAAGAGAACATCTCCACTGGTCAGATTTATAGTTTTTTGTTCACAAATTGACTTACATTGTGGTTATTATATTATTAAAGTACCATATAACTTTAATTAATTATGAACAAATTTTGTACCCACTTATTTATTACAGGATCGTTACAGACATTCCTGGTACAACTGATGCTTCCTTTGGTTAGTACACTTTTCTTTAATCATAATGCATGAACCAGATTATTATTCTTTTAATTTATGCATTCACTCATGCATTAACTGAAGTGTTGATAATGCAGGAAGAGAGATTGTAAGCTATGAGACACCAAAGCCGGTGATAGGGATTCACCGATATGTGTTCTTATTGTTCAAGCAGAAAACAAGACAATCGGTGAGTCCACCAGTTTCGAGGGACCGTTTCAACACTCGTAACTTCTGTCAAGAACATGGATTAGGGTTACCGGTTGCTGCTGTATATTTCAATGCTCAAAGAGAAAATGCAGCGCGTCGAAGGTAAATGTATGCATGATGCATATACCTTAATGTATTTAAGGTATCTCAAATGATATTCATCTTTTGAAATGTGTCAAATATTGTTATGGATTATGCAACCTCAGAGATAAAGAAGAAAGGATGGGAAAAAGTTATTTGAATAAAACAATAAAACCTTGTTTTTAAGTATGTATTTAGCTTCACATTTGAAGAATTTGTATTATGGTTGCAACTCTAATAAGTTATGAAATATATTGGTGATATGCATGTTGGTGGGTTAAACGTGTTTCTGTTTTGTTTTGTATATGTAATGACTTTTATTTAATTTATGGTGAAAAAAAGGAAGAAAATTTGAATTATGTAATATAAATTATATATGACCTATCAATTACCCTATTACTATTCATACTAGCTAAGAGTGTCGGTTGTCATTTTTGCTGCAAAGCGTAACAAAATTTATGTAGATAATCACTATAAATTTAGGCTCGATCTAAACTAGATTTCTTTTGCATGTTTCTCATTCCGTTCACTATCATCAATCTTTGAACCAAATCAAGTGTAGTCTTAATTTGATGGTTATGCTACTGAAGTTACTCTTAACAACGAAAGAGAAAGTTCTAAGCTTTACATGCCACATTAGTAGTATGTTATTATTTGCTATTAAATCATATTCTGATTATTAACATCAAATTTCTAAAGAAAAAAAACATGTAATGAAAAAGAATATAGATAAGGTTGCAGTCCTTTTTTTAACTCATTATTACTTCGTTAACCCTTGTTAACTCGTTAAGATCAATTTATTTATTTATTTATTTATTTTTTCCAATATCATTATCACATATTCTTCATCTTTTATTTGCATGTATAATCCATATGCGTTGAATGTGTTACACTGGTGTAAGGTATAATTGTTAAAATCATGGATATTAATCGTAGTAAATCGATATTCATTCTGGTTAGTCGCCATGTTAGTAATCGTGGTGTAAAAGCACAAGTGTAATCGCTGGTTTTGTGTTTGTGTGTGTATACAATCAAAGGATCAATCGCATATAGATGAACTGATCTTGGTGAAACAATACAAATCGTCTTACATACATATATATATATACTAACCTATATGCCGGCAGTTATGAATACCCGCCATAAGTAACCGTCGTATATGTGTGATATGTATTCACATGTGATTATACAACTGCCGGCAATGAGACTTAATCCTAATTACAACATAATTACCTAATAAAACTAAGTAACATATTATATAGTCTAAGACAATATTTAATTTACAATCTAATAATAACTATATGTGCAGCATGTTAGGTGTGTAACAAACCACTTTACATTGGTGTTATGTGTGTAACACCATTGTAAATTCTCAAATGCATTGTAATTTACACATGCAAATATGAGATAAACTTGTTGCAAATGTGTTATACCAATACTAAGAAAATCGATTGATCTTAATGGTTAACGTGAGTTAACAATATAACAGAGCATTAACATTTGAATTGTCTTATATATAAGTATATCTAACTCTAATAAATGATTATATAAAATGACATATGCCAACACCTCTTAATTAGCTTATAGGATTTAATAAATAACTTTTATTTTAAATGGTGTAAACTATATATAATTTTTGTTTCTAAGGTTTGTAAATGTTAAAAATTTCAATCCACTTTTAACATAAGGTGTCACTAACGTTTCAAATTTAACCGATTTAATCTTAAAATAAAGTAAAATTCAAATAATATTTTAGGGTTTAATGAATAACATTGATTTATGAAACAAAATGATTACGTATTTATTCATTGTTATATTAATATTCATAAAATTATAATTTCATGTCTTATCGTTTAAACATTTGTTTATAGATTTGTTTTATTTGTTCGAGAAAAAAATAGGACTTATTTAAAAAAAAATTATTCGTTCGAAAATAATTAATTTAACTTCTTATATAATTATAGTTTAAGCTCTTCTTTTTAGTTTTGTTATATTCATGTCACACCCCAACCGGTGGCGGAAACACCCGCGTGACTTGATTGTTCATCACACATGCCACTAAGTGTTACAATATTTATTATATGCAATAATATTATTTTATTGAATCAAATTGTAATACATCGTTCAAAATAGACAAATACAAATAAATAACTAGTTTGTTTAGTCTAGGTCCATGCTTCCTAAATTGTCACGAATATTC
>WOUH02000007.1:1827079-1839879 GCA_009936405.2 Stevia rebaudiana
TTCGGTTTGTAGGAGTGTTTTGGTTAGGATCCATTGTGGAGAGAAAGTTTATAAAAACTTGTAAAAGTTTTATAAAATTAGAGAGAATAGAAAGAGTGAGGTTATAAAAATAGAGAGAATAGAAAGAGTGAAGGAGAGAATTGAGTATGATTAGGAGGTATTTATATAAAAAAAGTTAAAAAAAAAAGTTTTTTTTTTTTTTATTCAAATCCAACGGCACAATTTTGTGCCCCCCAACGTTCATCTTCTTCCCGCAACGGCTGCATGGGCGCAACGGTAACAGCAATAACGCCCCCATAACGCCTTGCCGGGGCGGTGTTTGCGGGCGTTATGGGGCGTCGTCAACGGGCGAAACGCCCCCATGCCAGACATACCGAACAGTCTAAGGTGTGGGAGAAAATAGGTATGTGGTGCAGGCTTCAAAACTATTATTCGTTCTCGGTCAGAGATTTATTGTGCATGTCATCTCATTGCCAATCGAGTGGGGAAAAGAAGTCGATTATTCACGGTATTATCATCACTCCTGTTGGTGTATCTGGAATGCTAGGAACAACAAAATGTTTCGCGATAAATTGCCTATGGTGGAGGAAGTCTTCGAGAGTATTAGATCGTTAGGTTTCCTTTGATTAAAGATTAAAGCATAGATCTAAGATTAAGGCCGGCAAATGGGCCGATTGGTGTAAATTTGCTTATATGTAATTTCTTTATGTCGATGTTTTGTTTTCCTTCCCGGTTTTCGGATTATGGTTTTATAGAAGTTATCTTTCCAAAAAAAACATGTATGTTACCGCGGTCACTATTTTAGGTCATCGATTTCTATTTGTCTCTTTCTAATTTAATTCAATGATTGATCATATTATCGATTATGATCAATATAGATAATTAATATATCACTCAGCAAATAAAATTAATTAGAAATTAAAAAGTTATGCTCTTTCTAAATAAAGTTTTTTATTTATTTAAATATCTAAGTATCATCAGGTTAATATAAGCATTGTTCAAATATTGGAAAAAAAATAATGATACTAGTTATTTTCATGAGTGATTTCAATAATATTTCAAATTTAAAATGTGGTTGAATACTTAAATGGTTGGTATGTTGAAAACACAATGTATAAAATAATAAATCCAAATTTTAGTTCTTAATTACTTTAGTGTTAATATAAATTGCAATTTAAGTTATTTTATGTTCAAATGATATTTAAATGACCAGATATTATGTTCATATGATATATAAATTACAACGGGTCATTTCTTTTCCTTTCTGTTTGCATGTGACAGGTACAATTGAAAAGGTTAAAAGACATGAATCTTGAAACAACACTTAAGATTGTGAATCAAAAATTCAATCTTTTACGAAACATACACAAGGACCGTTCATTTTGTTCCCAAGCATAATAAGAACCGACAAGCCTTGATGCAACAAGCTCGTCTTTTTCTTTCCAATTGAATTTGACAGGTTCCTTTGAAAGGTGAAGAAGCGTGAATCTTGAACGTGCGAGTGTAAATCAAGATAGCATGCACTTTATTAATTATAAACAAAAACATAATAAACATACAAACATGGGGTCATGTGTATTATGTGAACCACTCCTTAAAGTATGAATCAGTTAACTAAATCTAAACCACATGTGTTATTTTATTATTAACATATGTGTGACTGATATTAAACGTAAATATTTTATTAAGAGAGAGAAAAAGTACACGTGTGTTATTAAAATATTCAGGTTTAATATCAGTCACAAATGTTTTAATAATTAAATAACATATGTGGTCCAGATTTAGTTAATCGGTTCACACAATAAAAGTTGGTTCACATAATAAAAGTTGGTTCACATAATACACATGGGTGCACAGTGTGGTTGGGCGTGGTTATCCCATGTGATCACCCCAATCACACCTCAACGCCATCTTCCCATTGAAAAAAGTGGGTGTGGTCCATTCCTGCTTGGGTGGAACCATGGGAGTGTGGGCATTGATATTTTTTTTTTCAATCAATAATAATACACCACTTTACCCTCTTACCATTCACAAACACCACCTCACCCTCTTACTTTTTACTCACTCATACACTCACCATCACTATGCATTTCCACCAAAATCCTCTTCAAGTGGTTGCCCACGTGACGCCTACGAGGCACAACAACTCATTCTCTCAACCACAACTCATACCTCATAGTCTTAATGCTATTTATAGCCTGTTATTGGTAGAGTCTTTGAAGGTAAAATACTTCACAAACCTATATAAATAGTAATTTATACTAAAACATAATCAATTTATACCAAAACATAATCTATTTGTAATATACGGTTGATATTAAAATAAACATAGAAATTTTAGTTCACAGTTGTATTTTTGGTTTGAGAATAGAAATTCATGTGAGAAATGTGTTTGAAAGTAAGAAATCATGGCATGCCATGTGTTGGAATGGGCAGAATGTTTGGTTGATTTTGGAACGTACCGGAGATTTTTGGTTTGTTGATAACCGGCCTTCTTATCATGTTCTTTTGTCAGCAAGACAGCGGCAATTGCTTTCTAGTATCAACCTAGTTACTTCATTTTTATTCCGAGCAAGGTACAGAAACAAATTTAGAATGGGTTATGCTAACCAACCATATCTCTTCGATCTTACCTCATTTTTTTATTTTTATTTTTACTTTTTACCTTATTTTTATTTGTTGTTGTGCTCCCTCTTTTAATAAATACAATTCAAACCTTTTATTTCTTTTCATTTGGTTTTCATATTTTTGTTGTCATTTATAATAATATTATTATTTTATTTAATTCGTTTATGCTCAAGTTATGTTTTTATAATTTAAGAGGTAAATTTTCTGTTAAGGATCAAAACCATTGCAAGGTATGTGACTTGTCCCGCATCAGTTGTATGGTCAATTGATGTGAGGTTTATAACCTAAATAGACTCTCTCATGTTGGCCTTGATCAAACAATAATACGAACACAAAAACTTTTAGTGATTGATCAAACCTGATCAACTTTTGTATATAATTAAACCGGGACAATTACAATGACTCCTTAAACCCATATTTATAACTAAACAACTGTAATCCTACTCAAACTAGGAAACCAAATAAACAATTAAATAAACTTATCTAATAAACATGATAAACATCACAAATTAAATAATACCTTATAATTATCTATTTTAACTAAACTTTAATTTATCTCTTGCTTATTATTCAAAATTCAGAATTATCTCCAATAATCACCCACATAATTCTGAATCGTAACTCGACCCTTGTTTTCTACCGGGAAACTCTTAGTGATCATTGACTGTGTTGTTTCAGTCCCCGTGAGCTCTACCATCTCCATGACCTTGTCTTCGATCAGTCCGTCGATCGTCAAAACTCGCACCACCAGTCCGTCGGCTGCGATTTTGGTCACCTGGTTGAGCAAACAACAGTCTTCCTTAATCATCACTTTCATCCTGAATTTTACACACCATACCTTGGTGTTTTTCAACAGGATCCACCACTAGAATATTACCACCAAAAACCGTCCAAAAAATAGTTTCTTCAATTTCAATTTATGTTAAACAAAAAACTTGTTTTCCTTTTGTATAGATTCGCGTGAGTAAAACAAAATATGCAATTCGAATTGTTTAATTAAAACAACCGATCTTTCTTTCTTTCTTTTCCGAGCAACAACAGAAATTTCTTTCTCAATTTACGAATAATCTTTAAAACATGCAAACACCATTTGTTGGTTTTAACCGACAAAATCAAACAACCGCTTCAAGACTGTAACTTTCCTATGATATCCGATGAAAACTACGGTCTCGTTTTTTCTTATCGTTGGTAACACCTTCTGAGTTGTTGATCGACTTTCAATCTTCTATAACACTTTCGCTTATAAAAATTCCTTTCTTCTTCTCCGGTCTTCGTATGAGCTTCACCATGCTCTGATACCAATTGTTGGCCCAGACTCTTGATCGAACAATAATACGAATACAAAAACTTTTAGTGATTGATCAAACCTGATCAACTTTTGTATATAATTAAACCGGGACAATTACAATAACTCCTTATACCCCTATTTATAACTAAACAGTTGTAATCCTACTTAAAATAGAAAACCAAATAAACAATTAAATAAACCTATAAACACCACAAATTAAATAATACCTTATAATTATCTATTTTAACTAAACTTTAATTTATCTCTTGCTTATTATTCAAAATTCAGAATTATCTCCAATATCTCACCCATTAGACTAGTCTTTTGGGTTGTGTTCTCTCATTTGAGTTGTAACAAATGTATCCTAGCCAACTCGGAGTGGTGGCTCACAGAGTGGTGACCTAGAAGAAGCTAGCCGTGACCAATGAGGACGTTGATCCTTAAGGGGGGTCGATTGTTACGGATCGAAGCATTTGCGAGGTATGAGACTTGTCTCACATCGGTTGTATGGGCAATTGATGTGGGGTTTATAACCCAAATGAGCTCTCTCAACCATCAGACTAGTCTTTTGAGTTGTCGTTTGGGTTGTAACTTGTAACATTTTCAGTCAATCAAGTGATTTCAGTTAACAGTATTCAAATTTTTGATGAACTAGCATATTATTAATGTCTTAACGGTTAAGACAAAACTCATTTTGTTATTTAACTATTTTTCAAAGACAACAAGACAAAGATAGTAAAAATATTTTTTATTTTTATAATAAGTTAATGGTTTTTTGTAGAAAGTGTTTTTATATAAAATTTAAAAGGCACTTTTTTAAAAAGAATAACTTTTACATGGGAGGAACATAATAGTTTTGAATTGATTTTCTGGGGATGGTTGCGATACAAACCATATTTTTCGTAAAAACTGTGAGAACCAAAGTGATATTATAAATATTAAAGTGCTATCATAATATTTTCACATTTTTTTATAAAAATTTTGAGATACAAAGTGCTAGTATAAATAACAACGTGTTAATTTAGTTTTTCACAATGATATGTTTGTATATAAATCATAACTTTTAGTAATAGCACTTTGCTATTTATACATGTTTTTTTTTGTAAAAATTATAAGATCCAAAGTGGTAGTATAAATAATAAGGTGTTATTGTAGCATTTTCACAATGCTATGATTGTTTATAACATAAATTTTGCATTAGCACTTTGCTATTTATAATAACATATTAATTTTTATAGTTTTATAAAAAATATAGTTTGTATTTGATCATATTCCTTGATTTTCTAGTGAGAGACATCTACATACAATGTCTCTTTTTCAACGATGTGAAAGCTCTACGTGTTAGTTCATATGCCCTTTTTTTTAATCTAATAAAATTTATTTTTAATCTATCCTCGTTTTCACATAGATTACTAAAATATTAGTTCACACTTCACACAGACGAGAAACAAGCCAAGTATAGTCAAAAAAATAAAACCACCGACAACGCACGAGGTGAACCCGGCCTTTAGTATTAGTGCACTAGGAGTGGGGCTCGGGAAAGATCTGGGAAAGTGAGTTACCATCCGGGGAAAAGTGGGAATACCGTCCCCCCAAAAGTGGGGTCGGAAGGGTACAGAAGCTGATTGTTCCCGAAAGTGTTGGGGAAGAATTAAGGGGTGAAATGGGGAATATTGGGAAAGTGGAAAAAAGTAGGACGATACCGCGTAAAATGAGAAAAAGTGGGAAAAAGTTGGGAAACTGATGCGACGTAGAAGCGGGGAAGAGTGGGGAAAAGTGGGGGGACTCCCTCCCCTCTTAGGTGGAGGTTGGGTTGAAGTTCCAAAGCCACAACGAGTTAAATGTGTTTCTTCCTTTGAGGTTAAGGATTCAGGTCCGTCGAATTCAAATTATTGTAAAAATTTGCTTTTAAAAAATTATAATAATATGTTTACAAGTCTAGGGTGTTGTTAAGCTAAGAAGAGTGCATAATCTAAAAAGTGTGAAAACGATTTAAAAATTTATAAACTGGTTCAAACGAACTTCGAATACACTCATTTTAGCGGCGTTTGAACTAGCTTGTCAAATCCTAAAACCGGAACCCTAAATCGTAAATTTTAAAGTTAAACCCTAAAACTATACCCTAAAAACATTGACGAGCAAAAAGACACAATGATGAGAGGGGGACACAGTGAGCTAGAAAACGTAAATTCTAAAACTTAAATGATAAACTATGAAAGCTAAACCTTAAAGATAAACTCTAAAATCTAAACCTATAAGCTGAACCAGAAGCTAAACTATAAACGGTAAAACCCAAAGGCTAAACCTTAAAGTTAAATTTTAAAAGTTAAACCTTAAAGATAACCATAAAGTTAAATTTTAAATGATAAAACCTCAAAGTTAAATCTAAAAGCTAAGATTATAAAGTTCGACGAGACAGTTACAACGCCACTAAAATGAGTTAAATCAGAGTTCGTTTAAGACATTTATGAGTTTTTTTTTTACAAATTTCTTTTGGAACAACAAAAATATATAAACCACCAAAACAAGACTAGCAAGGAGCTAGAAAAAGTACAAGAAATAAACAAAAACACCATTACACAAAAGAACTAACACGAAAATCACACTATTTCTCTCAATCTAATGAGTGAAACTTTCCTATATTTTTTATTCACAAGTAAGAGGTTGTCACCCTCTCTTCCTAAACCAACCCCCGGGATCCATAAGTAAGAGGTTTTTTTCTTAATTCTTTTTTAGATTTCTTAAAATAAACCCTTTTTACTTGAACATATTCTTAAAAGCATCTTCAAGCTTCGTGTATAAAGTTTAATTTGGGTTTCATTGTCTCTAATAAAGATTCAATTTAGGTTAATCTTTGTCTGAGCTCGTTTCAGTTCCCCTTAAACGAAGGTTATAACAAGCTAATCGAGTAGCATTCCGAAATGTGTTCGTAACTTCTATGTAATATGTAACGCGTCACACGAAAACCATCTAATTAAGTGTCATCCAATTTAATGCTCCTCTAAAAATCTAAATTGTTAACTTTCAAACAAAAATCTTACAATTACGTAGTTGTACTTTTCTAGTAACAACGCTTAAAAGAACCTTTGCTACGAAGTTGGACGGATGTATGATTATGGGCCCTATACCTAGGTACCAGTCCAATTCTTTTGTGGACACGTATGACTTGGTCCAAGAGTGGGGGTTAACAAGTTTGTCCTCAAAAGACAAAAGTATCCAAGACATTGCCTTCTCTTCTGCAAGCTTTGTCCTTCTTCCGTATTCTAAAATTCCACCCTCTAATTTTTCTTTTCAATATGACTTTATAAATATCTAATAAATGATTCCTTTTGTTAAAGTTTTCTTAATTTGTTAATTTATTTTATAATATCAAGTTGTCTTTTTCCGTTGAATAAATTGAATATATTCTCAATATTACTCTTTAAATGATCAAGTTTTGGTCTTCTTTTTCCTTAGCTAGTGTACCAAGTAGGGTGACCGGTACCACGCAGGTACGCACTTCGGGTAGTGGTTTACCGATCAGGGACACCGTCGTCTGGTCAATGCAGGTACCCGATCGGCTTAGTTCTTCGGGCATAGAAACTCGATTCACAAAACTTTAATCAATTGAAAATCTAGTCGTTACAACGACTATAAAATAAATAAATAAAATTATTTTTATTATAAACCATT
This sequence comes from Stevia rebaudiana, assembly GCA_009936405.2. Classification (NCBI taxonomy): domain Eukaryota; kingdom Viridiplantae; phylum Streptophyta; class Magnoliopsida; order Asterales; family Asteraceae; genus Stevia; species Stevia rebaudiana. The sequence goes on from WOUH02000007.1 coordinate 1,834,668, forward strand.
TATTATAAATATACTCATAATACTCCTAAAATTCTCAACCATTTCATTCCGCTCCCAAAATTCTCAACCATTTCATTTCACTCCCAAATTCTTCACCATTTTTATAGAAAATGGATCCCAAGGCTAACCCATTTATACCGATTCATCCGACGATTTACTTTTATTCGACGATGATTGCTAGTGATATCGATTGCAAAGTCTTTATTTTTAAGTATAGTTAGTGATATAGAAGCCAAATTTGAATATTTTCAAGAGGGTGTAGATGGTAAGATGAGAAAACGTTTTACAACATTACAAAAATGCACTTCGGCAATTAAAAAACTTGATACCGAAAATCCAAAGGACGAGTACGGCGAGTATTTGTGCATATCGGAGAGGACTTCTTGTGAAACCTTAGAATAATTTTGTATTGCATTAATTAATTTATATGGCAAAGAATATTTACGCAAACCAACTAGCCATGACAATTCACTATTGTAACAAGCCCATGAAGAAAAACACCATTTTTTGGGAATGGTTAGAAGCATCGATTGTATAAATCTTGTTTGGCGAATGTGTCCAACTAGATTACTTAGCCAATACTTGAGAGGTGATCACCAATAACTGACAATTATGCTTGAAGCGGTTGCTTCAAATGATTTGTGGATTTGGCATGGGTTTTTTTGTCATCCATGGTCAAACAACGACATCAATGTCCTCCACGAATCTCCAATATTTCATAACGAACAAAATGGAACCGCACCAAAGTGTCCATTTAATGTGAATGGGCGTCACTACCAACGTGAATATTATTTAACCGATTGTATTTATCCTACTTGGACCACATTTGTGAAGGCGTATCCTTGGCTGACACATCTTAATGAAAGAACATTTAAGAAGCAGCAAGAGGCGACACCAAAAGATGTTGAGTGAAACATTGGTGTTTTGAAGGCTAAATGGGGTATAATAAGCGAACCCTTCATGCGAAAAATTTACTAAAGATTAAGAATTTAGTATATGCTAGCATAATATTAAATAACATGATTATTAAAGACGACGTCTTTGCAATAGCACCGATACATATAATGGATCCGCCAGTCCAACCCGTGGTTGACGACAAAGGTCTATTGGAGCGATAGAATGAAACCGTACATTTTAGACTCCGTTTTGATCTTATCAAACATCTAAGTAACTTTCATTTGTCGTATCTCTTATCTAACGAGGATTAGTTTAAAATATGTATTGTTTTATTTATTTATTTCTTTAGTTTAGTGTTTTTGTAAAATATAACTTTAAAATTTTTTAATGAAATGTTTTAGTTTTCAAACTTCAACTAAAAAAGAAAATTAAAAAGTATTGAGCTAGTGTATTATGGTAGTATCGTCATAAATTAAATTATATTAGAGGGGCGTTAGGGTATTTGATAGATGACATTATCTGATTGGTTGTTCATTAGAGTACTTGAGAGAAATTAGTTGGACTTTTTTTTACCCCTATTAGTACTTAAAAGTGCCAACATGCTGTTAAAATTACTTGACAACAGAATCTGTTTATCAAAGCTGATTAATATGACTTCAAGTAACAGAGATCAACTTAAAATTACAATAATAATGTGAATCATAGTATGTGATTTAACAAATTTAACAAACCAACCATCATTATTTTATAGACCAGATGCATCAATAAGTTCAATTCCCTTGACAAATTTTAATTCTATAATCAAGTTCCTTCAATTACCAATTCTTTGAGAAATTTTAGACTGTTCAAGATAAAAGTTTGATAATTAAACACCCCCTTAAGGCCTTAAGTACCAATTACTTTATTATACTATTTCATAGTTAACTGAACAAAATTTTGGGTTCTGCATATGTGTAGACCTTTTGACTACATAAAGTCAACACACTCTATAAATTGATCAAAATATTTTTAACGAATTAACGGCAATTATTACATTTGTATATTTGAATTTGATATCTGCCATATAGTGGAAGTGATGTCTTACCTTTGATGTAAAGTCAATATACTAATTTAGTCAAGTTTAACTTTAAAAGGCATAATCAACTCATTTTTAACTGCAAATAATATATCCAATTTTATGATTGGCATGCATATAACCAAATGTGTTTCACAAAACTTTATACATTTTATGAATTTCTTCTAAATCATTTGTGTTAATCAGAATAAGAAAACGATAATATTACTGATTATAATCTAATCTACGTCTTCCAATAAATGATAATTAATGGGATATGGTAAAATCCCATGGCCCAAGAAAGATTAATCAGCCCAAAGGTTGATAAAGCCCGAATATAATATAAGCTTGTAATAAACAAGCAGGCCCAAAACGAGAAGAGCCCAAGTCCCGAATGGACCAAATCGGAAAAGGCCCATTAAAGGTTAAGCTTGAAAATGGCTTGAAGCCCAAGCAAAGCCTATGTGGAGCTAAAAGGATCTAATAAGGATCTAAAAGAAGATCTCTAGCATTTAATGGCAAAGTGAGCATGCAAGAAAGCATGATTATGCATTAAATGGCAAGATTTGGCGCCAAGAGGAAGGACTTCAGGGTAAAGAAACAGCATGCAGGGTCCTGAGGAAGAACGATGGACAAAGTCAGGAACCAAAGGGTGTCCGGCGCCTGCAGGAACATCATTGCAAGACTGGAGCAGACGCCACCACCACGCAGGGGGCGCTGCAGAAAGCAACTCGAGCTACAGTAATCGCATTTAATGCTCCGGAAGAGACAAGATCAACAAGGCTATATAAGAAAGCATTAACTACATCAAAAACACACAACAAACTCCCTATTCTACATTCAACACACACAACACCAATTTCAGTCTGATTATCTAAGTTCTTTGTATTAAATAGCTTAAGTGTTTGTAGTAAATGAACTTGTGAGTGTAGTTAATGAGCCAAAAGTCATTTCTTGTACTCTTGTAATTCAATTCCCATCTTGTAATAGAGTTTCATTAATCCAAGTTCTAGCATATTCGAGGTTTACTCCCAAGGGAGCTAATTTTGGCCTCTTCAATAATACTGTTGATTATAATATAATCTAGGGGCTGTTTGGTAACATATGTATTATTAAGTGTTGAATCATTAAAAGGTTGGTTAAGAGGTTGTACTTAACAATTAAAAAAGCCATATTAGCCCATTCATATGTAAGAGGACAAATAACATGATGATATTGAAACGATGTCATTTTAAAGTGAGACATCCGGCATACCTAAAAATGTATATATTATATGAATGGAATCTGTCCATCTATTCAGTCAGGTACGTATTAAAAGATTTAATAGTTAACTTATGCATCGATTTGCTTTAATATGCTGTATATATACCTTTAGGTAGATACCATAATATATTATTAAATGTGTTTTTTATATAAATTCAGCAAAGAAAAACACGACAATGGGTTGCTTGGATGCGGCAGGGAGAAGAAATCTTCTACAACGCTCTTCGGCAATTGGCATAGCAAAGTACTAATACTTCATTTACGTTTGGTTGAAAGCAGATGTTTTTTTATCTTTTTTTTTTTTTTAGAACCAAGATGTGAAATAGAATGTACATGGTTGAGTCATGCTTAATTTTTTTAATAATCTACGATCATAATTCCATGCACTTCAAAATAACTTTTAAAAACAGGGTGTTAGAGTTAGTGATGTAGAAATATGTCTTCGTCATCGCATCACGCGAGTTTGTTGCTAGTACATGTGAATTCACATGTATGAGTCTAGTGGTTGTTTAATAAAGTTGTTAACTTATTAATACAAATGTAAGTAAGAAAATATAACTATAAAGGACCATAAAACTTGATACTGAAACCAAGCCAATGCAACTTATTTAATTTTCTTACTACTTTTTTTTGTATAAATCAAACTGAACCTCTATTTGCCCAAAAAGGTATCTCCCAATAATATAATTCTAGATATTAATCTCAAGGGTCCTAATCCCTCAAAATGACAACCTAATGCATCACAATGGCACTTAAAAAACATCTATAATTTCACGAAACTAGATTGGCTAATCTTTAACAAGAACAATGTTATGTTAGTACAAATGTAATCAGGTAGAACAATGACCAACTGAAGTGTTCTACAACAATAACAATATACCCCAACAAACACACATAAAGTCTTCCATTTTTACAAACTTTTTTTCTCCTAACATACCTTCATTATACATCACAAACTATTCCAGCATTATTGCTTTCTCAATAGCATTTCCAATTTCTTCAAACTTCAAGCATTGATCTCCGAATTACACTGTTGTTCCCTACTGCAACTTCTCCTACCCCAAAACATGCTCGAACAACTCGTTTTATCGAGCCTGAGTGAACCCAACTTTCCATCATCACTGGAAGCGGTTCGATGAGATGGTGAACCATCCGAACCACCGCGAGGTTCATCGTCTGTTGATTGAGAAGACGGGCACGTGCCGTCGTTGCAGGTGCATAGAGGGATTGCAACCGAAGGAAACGGGCTGCAAGTAACCGGACAGAATAGTTCGGGTGAAACAGATGCAACACGGTTCTTGTTGATCTCGGGGGTTGCAGCCGGTGTGGATTCGGTTGGTTCACGAGGGTGAAGCATGCACGGGGTGCAGAACCCGAGTGAAAGGTGAAGTTTGATTTCTTTAGCGGGTGAACCGGGTAATCTGGCGAAGGAGGTGATACCGTGTCGGCATAACGGGCATGGGATGGATCCAGGTGGGCCTGATAATTCAGTCGGGTTGTTGCTTGTTGAACACAGGTAGAGTGCACATCTTACACATAGTTCGTGCATGCAACCTGAAAACAAAGTATGCTTTTTTAATTACTTCGTGAATGATATAAACCAGACATATTTATTTAGCTATTTATCAATTATTATTCATATATATATATAGGGCATGGCTGAGGTGAAAACCCATTTGAGTTGAGAAAACCCTACAAACCCGATTTTAACATATGTTATAGCGTTTTTTTGGAAAAAAAATATATATTTTTTTCATGAATTCTACATTCAATTTTATGACTTTTGGTAAAAAAAAATAAAAACAGCTCGGAGTGGATTTGTTATTTCTAATATTTTTCACAAAATTTGTCAGATTTAACATATGTTACAAGTTATGTAACATATGTTACATGTACTGAAACATAAATAGACGTGAATTTTTGTAATTTTTTAAATGTTTTTTTTAAGTATTCAACGCTTCTTTTTTTTTTATAAAAGGTGGCGAAAATGTATATAAA
>WOUH02000007.1:1873882-1884441 GCA_009936405.2 Stevia rebaudiana
TGTTTACTCGAGGCTAATCAGTTCCATCATTACATTTATCATGATTCATATAAACCTTAGATCGCATGATTTTTAAATTATATATTATATACATTGAAATGCTTACCAACTACTTTTGTAGTTGATACTTTTATTTTACATATGTAACAGGTTAAGTGAAGAACAATCATGAAAATCTAGGAAGCATGGACCTAGATTAAACAAATCAATTTTATTACTTGTGTTTGCTTTTGTTTTGTCGTTATTTGAACCATGTATTTAACTTTGAATTAATAAAAGAAAAAAACTTTTGCATGATAGATATTGTAACACTAGTGGCACGTGCGATGAACAATCGTATCACGCTCCGACGATTCCACCGTCGGTTAGGGTGTGACATATGGGTAGTTGAAAAGGAGTTGGTTTTAGCAACGTTTTGGTGACTGTTAAAGAAAAACCTAAATTCCAATCTCGGAGACTTTGGGCGCAAGTTAGCAAAGTCTTACAGCCAATTGTATGTTGCACAAGAGAACGTTAATCACCAACTGAGCTCGGAGTGACATGATTTTAAAAGGAAAACATTGATTTTTGCATACAACAACTTTCGTGACAACCGTGAACTGTAATGGAATGAAACAAACATCACGAGCACGACTATGAGTGAATACTAAAGAATCTTGAAGTATAATTTATTAAGAGTTAAGTTCCTTTTTGCTAAATGTGTTTTGCTCGAAATAACATTTTTGCTGTAAAGCTTTAAAAAGTTGTTTTTTGCTCCCCGTGGTATCCAATATGTCCGTATTAGCTTCAAAACACTACGGACATATAGTTTTGGGATGAGCTAAAAATCAATCGAGAAGAAAGATTACAAGGATGTTAAGCCAAAATGTAGCCAAATTTTTTTAGTAACTTAAATTCATGTCATAACCCGAATACCCGAATTACTAGACCCGATTAAACCCGAAAACCAAATAAAATAATATAATATGGGTCGATATTCGATTCCTATTTTATATCCTCAAAACCCGAATAACCCGAACTGAGAAACCCGAAACCCGATTACCAAACCCGAATGACACCCCTAAAGGGAAGCTCGGTGTAAGCTTTCAAATGTTTTTTTCTTTTTAGTCTGCGGTGGTTTTTTTTCTTTGAAATTTGAAAATTTCAAGACTTTATTAATTTATATCATATTACTAGTCTTTCTACCACTAATGTGTAATGGTCACCCCTCCCAAATCCTTCCCTTCCCAAATTTTCTGTCACATCATCACTCCTCACAAATCCTTCAAACCCCACAATGGTCACCCCTTCCAAATCCTTCCCCCAATGTGCCACATTATCACCACCCACCATTTAATTAAAACTAAACTATAATTTTTACACCACCAAATTGAACCATACAGAACTAGATCAGAGTTAGGTCGTTGGGATTTTACCTCACTCAGCCGAAATCAAGACCATCAGGCCGTCAGCAGGACTGTTCGCCGCCGTGGGGAGCCTCGCCGCCACCGCCGGGCTCAGGAAGAAACCCCAATCGAACCATTCTGCCACTGCCGGAGCCATGGCAGTGGCTTCGCTTCTCCTTCCCATCGCCTCGATAGAACCACGCCACCATATCCGTCGCCACACCACCTCTTCTGTCTTCCTTCTGCTCGCCGGCAAAAAGGGTAGCCACCCACCTTCAACGGTTTTATTTTTTAGATGGGCCCCACTTTCGAACTAACCAATGGGATAACGGGATCACCGACAGGGAGCGGGAGCTGTTGGCTCGATTCATTCATGGCCGCCGGCCTAGGGGCGGTGTTCCCGCCGAGGCCCTGCCGAATTTTGCTTCCCCGCCTACCCATCAGCCTTACCATTACGGACGGTCTAAGTGACTTCGAATAAACATCCCAATTTATTATAACCAAAATTGCTCCTGCCGTTGGTTTTCAATAAGGTAGATACATTAGTGGGCTGGCTGTATTTTCTTTTTATATATTATAGGGTGATCACTTTATATTATTGGTTTTCCTTGGGTTAAGCCCGATGACCGGCCCAAGATTAAAAAGGTATATAAGACTATAAGTGATATAACCGTCCAATCAGTTTTTATGTTTTCAATAAACGAGTAAGGACTGTTTGTTTACCTCTTAACAAGTTTTTACTGGTTCAGACCTCTTACTGGTTAAGCACTTAATGGTTCAGACTGTTTGTTTCGCTAGCAGATGTCTGAATGATTTAGACATTTGCCTCTAAATGGTTAATTATTATACTAAGTCTGAATAGTTAAGATCTCTTATCTGAATTAGCCAGACATTTTCCTATGAACGGTTAAGCATTATATTGTCTCTTAATGGTTCAGACCTCTAATTGATTCAACACGTAATAATTCAGGACTCTTACTGGTTTAACACTTACCCATTCAGAAGTTGCCAAAAAGCCCCTAAACCCACTAATCCTACACATAAATATAAATCCTATGTCCCTCAATCTTTAAAACCTTTAAAGGGACACCTTATATATACAATGGTACCACTTTTGAAAAATCCTATAGTGCTTTTAGTAACTCGAACCTGGAGTCAGGGATTACGAATTGTTTTAATTTTAACAAACTTGCACAAAATATTGCAAAATATATCAAACACCTACAATCAAAATCCAGCAACAAGTCAAAAAGAAAATTCAATAGACAGATTACAAAGTCTAATTTATGTAAATCAGCAAACACAAAACAAAACATCAAACACACCTGGAATTGAACTCTAATTACAACAAACAAACGAAGACCGTGGTCACCATTTCCATTTTGGGATAACCATTAGAGGCTTTTTCCTTTGTGAAATTATGCCAAAGTTTTCAGTCATGTCTAACTTGGAAAGATCTTCAATGTTATTAGGAAGAAACCATTCAAAGTTTTGAACCAACGAAGCCAACATAAGATGGATTTGCTTGATTGCATACGGATAACCGGGACACATCCTCCGTCCAACACCAAAAGGTAAAAACTTGAAATCTTGACCTTTAAAATCGACATTACATTCGCAAAACCTCTCGGGTTTGAATGACAACGGGTCTTCCCAAAGGTTCGGGTCTCGACCCATTGCCCAAACGTTGATTATCATCTGCGAGTTTTTGGGGACGGTGTAATTCATGATTTTAGTAGTTTCTAAGATGGCTTGTGGATGTAGAAGTGGTGCTGGTGGGTGTAATCTTAGTGTTTCTTTAACACAAGCATGCAAATATGGAAGTTGAGAGACGTGTGATTCATTGATGCGATTTGTTGAACCGATTTCTTTTTTGAGTTCGTTTTGGATCGCGATCATGGCTTCTTGGTTCTTGATCAGCTCAGCTAATGCCCATTCAATTGTTGAAGCTGTACTGTGTGTTCCTCCTGAGAATAATTCCTGTAACAGAGTTATATAAGTAAATATCTTAATTAGCAACGAACCTTACAATATCAATATTACGAGTAGATTCATCAGGTATAACTGTTGTATAACTACTTTATTTACTTTGTACTTAATTATCCTAAAGTTTTCAATTAAGTAAGCGCATTGGTACTGGTACCAAGGGATTTGTCCCAATAGTACCCTAAGTACTTAGTAAGTGGGAGGTCTCAGATTGAAGTTTCACTCGAAGCAAAAAAATGCTCTGGGTGAGCCAGGGGGTTTTCCCCACAAAATGGGTTTCCTCCTGGATTGGTGGGTCGGAGTCGCCACGCTTTCAGCGATTTTGCTGGGTGGAAGGCTTATCTGTTTGCTAGGGTGAGGCCGGGTAACCACACTATTGCTATTCAAAGAAAAAAGTAAGAGCAATAGCATTGGTATGCACACTATGCGATGGGACAGGTCGGTTTTCAGAAACGTATACATAAAAGATAAAACCTTTAAAAAGTGGTATCTACTTTATATAAATAATTTAAAATCTATCAAAAGATAATTAAAATAAAATAAGATAAAAAATTTAAAAAAGACGATAAGTTAAGCAAGTGAGAAATTACTTAAATACATAACACCCCACCTCAAGTGGAGTTGTTCAAAAAACTCGTTGCTCGTTCAAAAATAGATCGAGAAAAACTAAAAAATAGCTTGACTCGAAAAAAGCTCGTTCCAAAATGAGCCGAGCCGGCTCGAAAAACTGCGAGCTCGAGCCTAAGCCAGAGCTCGAGTCACGCCCAGCTCGGCTCGTAGCTCAACTCTTGCCTCGACTCGATTTTTAAACCAAATTATTTTGTTTATATATCTTTTTATTTATGTTTTTATTTTTATTCAAGAAATTCGCAGGAAACGGTATTTTATTACAAAAAGTATTGGTTTCTATATGTGTATATAACAAACAAACAAACGTACCCAGTATAATCCCACTAAAAAGTAGGGTCTGGGGAGGGTGAGATGAAGACTAACCATACCTCTATCCGGAAGAGATAGAAAGGCTGATCCTAAAGAGACCCCCAACTCATAATATGAAAAGAAAAAAAAAATAAGTAATCAAGCTTACAAAGCATGTATTTTATGTGTAAAAAGTTTATTTTTATACTAACATGTAGCTCAACGTTTCAGCTCGAAGTAAAAAACGACAGCTTGCCCCAACTTTTCTCAGCTAGGGTCGATAACACCCCAAGTCTCAAGAACTAAAAAACAAAAATAAGAAAAAGGGGAAAACCCTAAAAACATAAAAAAAAAAAAAAAAAAACAAAAAAAAAAAAGGAAAAATCACTAAAAACAAATAATTCTGAAACACGAAAGTCATCTTCTAATTAGATTTTATTATAATATGTAAATATATTTCTAGGTAAGGAGAACCCGTCATGTAATAATTGTTTTGATTGTTCATTTGTTTGACACAACTTCGGGGTTTATAAGGAATTTGGGTTTGACATACTAAAACCATGAAAAAGCCCATTTAATACCTCGGATTAAACTAAGAGTTAACAACTTTACATCTCAAGTTAAAAAACAATATAATTAAATGCAACACACTTACAACAGTCAACTGGTTAATCTGTAGATCTGAAAAACCACATCCGATCATCGTATCCAAGAAATCATGTTCATCAGAATCACTTCCTTTTTGTAATTCCCATTTACCTCTTCTTTCCTTAATCACATCTTCCCAAACGCTAAACGCTTCGTTCATAACCTCCGATGTTTTCTTCTTCAAACCTTGAGGATCAAACCGTTCAAATCTTGGGTAAAAATCCGCAATATTCGGTGTAGTACCCAACTTCATCAACCTATAAAGAGCCCGTTTCAACCCACTTTTATTCCGATCATCACCCACCAAACCAACAAAATCTTTCGAGAAACAAATGTTTCCAAGAATATTAACAGTCGTCGCAAACACAAGCTCTCGAACATCAACAACTTTCCCTTGTTTGCTTTTCAAGAATCCCACCATTTTATCGACGTTTTTCTCTCGTGTAACCGACTGTGAATCGAGCCCTTTAGCCGAGAACAACTCGGTTCGACACAAAGACCGCAAGAGTTTCCAGTGATCGGTGCACTCGGTGGCCCAAATGAGCGAGTAATCTTGTAAGCCATCTTGACCGGCTTTAGGCACCCACCGGTATGTCGGTAGTCTATCATGAGCTCGCATGATTTCGGTTGCAGCCATCGGAGATGAACCGATGACGAACAAATGGGTCCCGAGTTTCACCGAGCAGAGTGGACCGTATGAACGGGCTAACTCGGTGAAGTAGATGTGAGGTCCTTTTAGCATGTACGGAAGGTTGCCTATTATCGGCCATGAATACGGACCGGGTGGATGGTTTTGACCGGTTTTGGTCGTTGCCGGCTTGGTTCGTGTTCGGACGGCGATTATCAGGGCTAAGATCGGTGGAAGTAGGAGGAGGAATATTATTTGATCGGAAAACATATTTGGATGGATTGAAAGTGTGATGAGGTGAGTGAGTGATGAAGGATAAATATAAAGAAAGATCAGTCGGCGAGTAGCAGCTACCACTGACACCGTCATTCTTTTTATGATTTTATCTTTTTTTTTTTTAACGTTTGGAACAACCTCCAATACCCGAGTGAGCATGACATGATGTCAACCATACATACTGATTTTGACGCTCAAAGCTTGACTCACCTAAGAACACCATCAAAGAGGAAACCCACCCCGTTATGAGAAAACCCATTGACCCAAGTCCCAACCTAAAACTATGTTAAATTTTATCTTGATAACAAATTTTAAAAATATGAAAATCGCCGGTTATTGGGGCTGGGTATTTAAAATTAGTAATGACAACTTGTTTAACGGAATATTAAAGAATAAGCAACTTGAGTTAACTTAATCAAACTATTCTTTTGGTTTTTAACAGGGGTTGGTCCATCATTAATAGTTATTTTTGAGCTCACTATTAACCGTTTTAATTGTTCTAAAACCCAAAATAATCTTGTGTTATATCGTGACAAGAATTCAAACCTAAGACTATCGGTAATATCGGTAATGGGACGTGGAGGAAGAGGTATGGGGCATTAACGTACGGGGGCAGGGCGTGGGGAGAGGAAGAAAGACTTTTGGGAAGTGGGCCCCAACCCATTTTTTGACTGTTGCAAATGAAAAAAATAAATTCAATTTTTTTTAATATTAATATCACACTCTTTCTCTTTTATTTTTTACACCTTTCTTGTACAAAAATCTCTCATTCTCCTCAATTTTTTTATAAAATTTTCAAATGGATCCCAACCAATACAACCAATTCAACCCCAACCAATTTTATCCAAATCAATACAACCAAAACCAATTTAACACCAACCAATACAACCAAAACCAATCTAACCTCAACCAATACAACCAAAACCAATTTAACCCCAACCAATACAACCAAAACCAATTTAACCCCAATCAATACAACTAAATTAATTTAACCCCAACCCAAACCGTCCACCTTTTTTTGACCCCTTAAACATTCAACCGGGGCCTTTCACCCAAATACTTGGGTTTTCAAGTTATGCGAGTAATCGCCCGTTTAACCTACCCGAATCTCAAGGGTTCAAAGAATTCGTAACCGAGACTCAACCCGAACCGCAACTAGCATCTCAAGTGAAGGATAAAATGTTAAAAATAATAATTCATTAGCAAACATGTTGTGCTTAATATCTAACTTAGTATGTTTTGTATGTTGAGGGACTGATGTTGTCGTATTGGAAAGTTGAGTGCCTTGTAGCAATTTCTGGAAGCTTGAAAGGACTGGTTATGCTTAATTAGAGATCTTGAGAGACTGCTTGTTCAACACACAAGTTGGAATATATATCCGCATTTTACAGCTGGAGAATAGGATACATACAATCCAATTATTAGGGTTTATCCCTCTTGTCTTTTAGGAGATCATTCATCATCTTCTTGCGTTGATGAGTTCTTCACCTTCACTGAGTTTATATCAAGTGTTTAGGGTTTTGTATTGTCTTTTCTTGATTCGTCTTTCTTATGAATCATCAGTGTTGTATTCGTATAAATGTCTGGTCTTCTTTGTATTGTTCTTATCGATCTGTTTCAATAACGATGAGTTCATCGAGTCTTAGGGTTTGAGTCATTGTTCTTAGATTGAGTTGTAATGGTCAAGTATTGAGTCATTGTGTCTGTAGTTTACTTATTTTGAGTTCTTAATAATCACAGATTCATGATGGGTTTCTGTAAGTTGTAATATCATCGGTGTTTTTTTACATAAAAATACACGCAAACACAAGAAAAAAGGCGATTTGGATCTGTCTAATTAGACTAATTATATAATATAGCAAATTATATGTAGCAAATTAATTTGTTTGTAGTTTATGTGACGTTTGGATCTGTCTAATTGTCTATTTCATTTATACTTTTCTTTTTTAAGCATGCTTTGTAAAAATTAAGGATTCACCACCTACTAACGTTTTGTACTTCACAACGCATCTTTCATTTTTATTTTAGTCCATGTCCTCATGATTTAACCAAACTAGCATTTACCTATACAACTTAATTATCTTTGGTTTCGTTGAGAGCATTCATATTAGGTTCTACATAAAGTTTGAACAAGTTTTTTATATTATTAAGATTTGTTGAGAGTGGTTGTAGGTGGAAGAAAGATAAAAAAACTGATAAAATCTCAATATATAAAGAAAACACTTCTAATTTAATTGACTAGAAAAAAGAAAAAGTAATAATAAAAGTATAAAAACTATTATTTAATTAAATATGAAAGATAAAAAATAATAATAAAGGTATAAAAACCATTATTTAATTAATAAGAAAGAAAAAAAATAGTAATAAAGTTATAAGAAAATAATATATAATTGAATAGGAAAATAAATTTAGTAGTTTTTTGTGAATTATAAAGATAGATATAAAAAATCAAATGTAAATGCTCTTCCTTATACCTATCAATTAAATTTATGATATCCTTATATTTTTAATGAAATCGCTCCCCTTAAACCTTCACATCCCAATTTCTATCCTTATACTTTAAAGATTTGATCTTGTGACACCCAAGGCAAATCCCACATGGGCCGTGGCACATAAGAGATCTTAGTTCATAAGGAATGTCCTGCATCTAATATCACCAACACGTTTTAGGTCTTAATGGTAGTGGATGAGAGGAGAACGCCACAGTTAAGCGTGCTCAGGTGACGCAATCTAGGATGGGTGACCACCCTGTGAAGTTTTCATTTGAGCAACCTAAAGCAAATCCGTGAGCGGTGAGGTAGCAGAGCGGACAATATTGGTGATATGAGATGTCAGGTGTTACAGATCTATTTTTCATTTCTATCTCATTCTCCATCTTCATTTCTAAATTTTAAATCTTTATTTCTAAATTTTAAAGTGTTGATTACAGATTCTCTAAATATAAAAATACTATTCACCATGTCGATAGATTTTTCTAAGGAAGGGTTTGTGAGTGAAATAGAGATAGATATGAAGAATAAGAAGTGGTAGGTTAAAACTAATAAGGTGTTGTTTGTTTTTTAAGAGGTAAAACATATACAGTCTGCGGACCACATATACAAACATTTATAGGAAAAGAGGTGGACCAAACCTCTGTATTCTGCAAGAAAAAGACTGTATGTTTTATAACGTCTAGATCTGTAGACTGCTAAAATAAACTGATGGTGGTGTATGAACAGTGTTGGTGGTAGACTGTGTTGGTAAATGGTGTGTGGTAAAAGAGTGATGTGGTGGACGGTGGTGATGGTGAAGGACGCTGGTAGTGGTGGATAGTCGTGGTCAACGGTGGATGGTGGTGGACAGTGGGTGGTGGTGGACGCTGGTAGTGGTGGTGGTGGTGGAAGTTGGACAATGGTACTAGTGGTGGTAGACGGTGGTGGTGGGTGGTGGACAATGGCGATGGACTGGGGTGGTGGCGGACAATGGGTGGTGGTGGTGGAAAATGGATGGTGGTGGTGGAAAATGGATGGTGGTGTTTAACTCTTTGCAAACCTTAGAAGTGACTAGGCCAAGTCTTCACCAAGAAGAGCTCGTGCAAACAATTTTTAATGAAACGTCCTAAAAAAAAAAGTCTGCACGACGCAGACATAAGAGCCTGCGCAGACGTATTTTGAATAAACAAACACCACCTAAGACATATATTTAAAAAAAGTTGATATTTAGTTAATTATAAAGATAAAGATAGGAATGAAGATGACATACATTCGGTTTTCAAGCTTTTTGATAAAAATTTGAAGTTGAGGTTAGCTATTTTGATAAACGATCTTGTGACTAGAGACCATATACAACACCCTGCTTGAGAGACCACCAGGGTCGTTGTAACACCCCGCTCCCCGGCCTCCGGTCTCCGACCGGTCCGAGAGCGGTCTGCCACTAAATCGGGTCAGTAAATAGCAGGCAAGGTTTTTAAAACCGGACCGGACCGGCCGGTCCAACCAGTTTAACCGGGAACCGGTGTTCTCCTCAGTCCGGTTAGCCCTTTAGAACGGTCTACAACTTAACCGGCCAGTTTGCATGGGAACCGGGTTGAACCGATGTACAATGAACCGGGTTTAACCGGTCATAGATAAATTCTTGAAGAGCAAAGCTAATATAGATGCCAAAGTTCTTCTGATTTTGATGCTGGGCCGATGTGGGATGCATTTAGAAGAAGAAAACAGATAAAAGAAGCCAAAATTAGAGTATAACCTTTCAGAGTCATGAGGTTCGAACCTGTGACCATGTAAGTATTTAAACTAGTTTAAACTTTACCAACTCAAGTAATCCCCATTTTGTTCCAATATGGTAATTGAATATATTTGACTAGTTTTAAGCTTGTATCTGTTAAAAATTCAGCATAAAACAACTTTGTACGTGATAAATTAAAACAACTATGTTACTTTTAATTAATTATAGAACTTACAAACCACTATTATTCTTAGATAATATAAGCTCTTCCGTTCGTAATACGGTCCGACCGAAAGAACCGGTCCGACCAGCGGACCGGTAGAGCATCCGGTTCGCTATCCGGTCCGGTTTTCAAAACATTGATAGCAGGATCTAGTCAACCAGTCTAATACACAATTCAAATTATACCAAACAAACGTTTCATTTCATATTAGTGTGATTACATTACAAGATATTACAATTCAGTACAGCGGAAGCAAAGTTACAATAATAACAACTAATAAACACAAAAG
>WOUH02000007.1:1884541-1896956 GCA_009936405.2 Stevia rebaudiana
AAGAGTTCGACGAGACGGTTCCAACGCCGCTAAAATGAGTTCAATCGGAGTTCGTGTGAGGCGGTTATGATGTTTTAAAATCTCTCTTAGGTTTCTTAGAATAAGCCCCTTATTTAGAATAATCTTACCCATAATATATATATTATCAAAAATATTTATTGTATATTAAAAATCTCTAAGAAACAAACAATCTAAAAAAAGACGAGCTACCAAAATTAGCATTTTGGCGTACCATTGCCCGATTCTTTCAACTTTGTAGAAGCCTTACCAAAGATCCCTCTTCCGTTATCTTGTTTAATTTAATGTTCCAATCTTTGGAGGGTGTGATTAGAATAACTGTGAAAATTACATAAACAAAAAATGGTGGTTTATTTATAAAAAATGTAATAGTTTAAGGAGTTTTCGGCAACAAGAATCGTCTTTTCCAATTTAAAAAACCGCTTAACACGGTGGCGCCTCCATTTTAGACAAAATACTCCCACGCTCCTTAAACCGCGTGATGTGGACTCGCCCTCATCTCATTTTACCAATTTGAAGAATTCCACAATTTGTTATTCCCTATTTATTTATTAATTTAGTATGGTTATGTATAGTAACTTTACTTTTTAATGTTTGGCCACATATGTTTCTTCTTTTCAATTTTTGGCAACAGGTTTCTCATGTGCGTGTTCTTTTAAAGTCCACTACTCCTATTTGGTTCTACTACTGAGTTGTTTTCCATCTTTCTTATTCACTGCCTCACTGATCGTTCTCCATATGAGCTCATCGTCTTTCGATTTTCAGAGTTATGTTCATATCTTTCAGTATTCGGTTCGCCTAAGATGATTTTATACCACCCCTTATTCGATTTATCTGTATTTGGGTTCTGCATCTTTTATTTACTCCATCTCCGGTTACTTCAGTGATATTTATCCACACAGGCTTTTGTTAGGGTTTTCGTCTTCCAATTTTCAAAGGTATGCTGATGTTTTTGCGTGATTTGGTATATTTTTCAAGCATACCAGGTGTTTGTTGAAATGCCTATTTTTGAGTTACACGTTAAATGGATTTGACGACTCTTTTTCTTTAGGTTTTCAGCATTTTTTGTTGATTCTTGTGAAAATTTGTCATGTAACAGTATCACTTTAGGTTACTGCATGTTAGGAGTCGTATGCTTTTTCTATGTGATTGTTTAGATGTTTCTATAAATTAGGCTTCTAACAGTATTGGTTTAGGTTACGAGTCGTATGTTGTGTGTATGTGATTCATGTTTAAATTTTCTCTCTGGCCCTTGTGTACGTTTGTATATGCCTTACACTTTTACACGAATTTATTATCACGGCATGACACGACACATTTGAGTTAAACATGTTTCGTATCATAATCATCATAAATAGGTTGACACGTTTTTGACATGATTAATATTGTGTCTATACATGTGCTTATTATCATATCTTTGTTTGTGTTTCGGCGTTTCGCATGTTCGGCATGTCTAGTTAAACAGATCATGTACGTCGTACTTGTTCACTGTAAAAGGCAGATTTGCCTTCCACTTTATATGGGCTTAGGCATTACACATTTTGGATTATTTTAGACTTGAAAACTAATAGTTTGACTATAGTAGGATTGTAAACAAATCAAACGTTTAATGAACGGTTCATGAGTCGTCAGACAGGAAGTTTACGTTCATTTGTTCATTAATAAATAATTAAATAGTATAATTAATACAAAATTTTATTTGTTTAGTTAAATGAATAATAATAAACAAATGTCAAATTTATTCATGTGTTATTGAACGTTTGATAAAATGCTTATATAAACAGAGATTTTAATATTTTTTTTACTTTAATTTAAAATAGAAACTTAATCATTCAAACCTATCTTGTTAGAAACTTAGTCATTTAAAATTTAATAATTGATACATTAATTTAAAATAATCATGATTATGTTTATTATCTCAACCTTATGCTGTTTTAAGATAATTATGATTGTTTAACAATCGTTTGTGTTATTCATTTCATTTACATTCCTACACTTAGAGATTTTTTTTAATCCCTTTTTGTCCAGCTTCTTTCTCATGGCAGTCTACCAGGTACTATTCAGAAATAACAACACTTTGTCTTTTGGTCATCGTAGTGAACAATAGTCTAGGAGTGTCAAAAGGGGTCATGGTCATGTTTATGGGTTCCTGGTTGAACACTACACAACATGAATTTGAAAATTTATCACATGAATGTAACCCAAACCAGAAACCATAAATCATCACATGTGAACCTAAACAGACCTCATATTTGCAAATCAACACAAACACTACTTATTTAACCAAACTTATATATTTTATTTTATATACGGTAAACCATATTAGTTAAAAACGTAAATCTGTTTCACCAAAACATATTCATCAAGACTCCTAGAGCATTTTTACATTAAACCTAAACTCAGCAAAACCTATTTGCTTCGTGTCATGTTAAAAACTCACACCCCGCTATTTTAACATACATAACTATCATATCCGTTTCCCCCCGTTTGCGGTGCGCGCATATAATGTATATATGTGTGGACTCTTGAAGGGCAAAAGTAAAATTACACTAGCTTTAACGTTATTTTACTAATTTCTGTGAAAATAACATTAAAAGCGTTCAATTGACGGTTAATCAGGCATCATGAGCCGAGAGTCTCTTTCAGCACAGCCTCACTATTCCTAGGGGATAGAAGTAAATCTTGTCTTCATCTTACCCTCTTCAGACCCTACTTTTAGGTAGGATATACTGAGTACGATGATGATAAACATCAAATCCATAACGGAAAAAAAAAACAAAAAATAAAAAAGGATTAACGTATGTAATGATGATTCAATACAACTGTACATGGATTCAGACTTTATGCCTTCCAACCAAACCCCATGTTATCCTCCAACTCATCATTTTCAAAAAAACTTCCAGTAAACTCACTCGCTATATCCTGAACAATATCATCACACAAATGAGGCAAATCTGGTGTTACCGCCACCGTGACCGCCGCCTTCTGATTGTTGCCGCCAGCCGATGAGTCGCTGCGTGAAGCACCTTTGAAACTATTGCTTCTAGTCGGCACCGCTGGTGGTCGCGGTGTCCCCGATGGTGAAATCCCGTATCTCATACCATCCCGACCCATACTCCCGCTAGCCCCACTCTGCCCGGAAACCGAAGGCTTCGGACCACCACCACCACCGCCATTACTCATGTCTTGAAGGAGTTGCTGAATCATGTGTTGTTGCATGGCTTGACTGCCACTATGAGAAGGCGATTGCTGGTGGTTTTGTTGCACCTGAAACATGGGTGGTCTTTGTTGAAAGCCGCTAACCGCCATTGTTGCGGGACCCTGGAACGCGTATCCATTTTGGTTCGCGTTATTGAACGAAGAAGAAGCTTCTTGTTGGGAGTTTGAGTTCATTGAGTTGTTTCTCATGAGCATGTTTTGGTAGTTTGAAAGTGCAAGTGTTGAACCACTTGGTGAAGCTATTTGGTTGACCATATGTTGACTATTGTTGACCAATGGACTGTTGACACCTGGATTCAGTGACACTAACTTACTGAACCCGTTTCGATCTGGTGGTAGACCCGGGATACTAGATATTTGTTCAGCTTGTGGTTTGGCTGAATTTGTTTGTCTGGGAAAGCTTTTCAATCCATCTGTACAAAAGAATGAGATAGTTTTAAATAAATTGTTTTTACCGGTCTACCGGTCGGACCGGTCAAACCAGATGACATCATGAATACTATATTAAAACTATTTATCTATATTTAACTTACAACAAAATATGAAATAGTATATGTTTTGGTGTAGATTAGCAATTCTAATAATATATGGAACCTTAAATAATAAAATAAACTTTTAAGGGAAAAAAACAAAATTCAAAGGGAAACGGATAAAAGGGCTTGACCGAACCGGTTCATGGTCAAGTCCGGTTCTAAACAGTGACATAGTAAAAAGACAAAAGCAACTAGGTCAAGTGAAATTATCGCAAAGTAGTAATAGTGATAATAAACAAAAAGAAAAAAAAAAGTAACACTAGTAATAAAAATAATAATAAAAGACTAATATATAATTAAAAAAATGTCCAGAATTAGAGCATAATTATTATTACCTATAGGGCCAGATTTAGTGTCACGGCAGAAATCCATCAAATCTTTCATGCTATTGACCACTTCAGATATCTAGCATAAATCAAAGTTGCAAATATTCAATACTACGTGAAAATAATCAACCCATAAAACACACACACAAAATATATATATATATATATATATATATAGAGAGAGAGAGAGAGAGAGGAAGGATAGAATGAAAACCCATTTGAGTTGAGAAAACCCTAGAAATTCATATGTAACATTATTATTATTTTTTATAAAAAAAATGGTTGCTTTTATATACATTTTCGTCACTTTTTATTAAAAAAAATATAAAAACACTGAATACTTTTTATTTTTAAAACATGTAAAAAATAACAAAAATTAACGTCTATTTATGTTTCAGTAAATGTAACATATGTTAAATCTGACAAATTTTGTAAATTTTTTTTTTTAAATCCACTTGGAGCTTTTTTGTTTTTTTACCAAAAGTCATAAAATTGAATGTAAAATTTATGAAAAAAATAAAATAAAATAATTCCAAAAAAACGCTATAACATATGTTAAAATCGGGTTTCTTGGGTTTTTTCAACTCAGTTGGGTTTTCACCTCATCCATGCCCTATATATGTATATATACACACGTAATTTAAGATTATTTACCTGCAAACACCTAACATATCTTTTAGAAAAACCCAAATCATTCAATGATTGTAACTCTAAGCTCCTAGCAAGCTGTCGTCCAGCTGTCACAACCCTGCCACACACCATAATCAGTCACAAAAATGCATTTTGGGTTAACCCGACCCGTTTGAACCCGTACAAATTTGACCCATTATTCAGCCCGCCCATTTAAAAAACTCTAAAAGAAACATTGTCTAATACTCACATATTGCTATTTGTCTGCAAATCTTGTTGAGAGACACCATCGTTACCACTTTCTGCTATTGTAGATTGGCATTTTTGTGCTACTTGTAACAACTGGTTTACCTTTAAAACAATAAAACAAAAAAAAATCAACAAATATATTAATACATTCATGCATTATGTCATTGGTAAATAACTATATGATTTTTTACCTGAGGTGCAACTAGTCTACGGAGAAGAAGCTCCTCATGACGGCGTGCACAAAACTCCCATGTTAATATCTAAAAATATAAATACAAATTAAAAAATATATATATATATATATAATGAATAAGTATTTCTTTTATTTTCTTGTAAATATATCATTTTAGTTTATTATCACCTTTAAATCAGGGGTGAAAATAACTTTAAGCCGACCCTCACGAACCACACGAAGTTGCTCGTATATACTCTCTTGAACCGCTTGACCATACTCCAAAACCATTATTCCAGAAGGAAATCTATACTCGCGAGGCAAATCGAGAAACAAAAGCTCATCGATAACACCACTACCGAATTTGATTTCATTAAGTCTTGGTAATACTTCAAAAGTCGCCTCTGTTAGAATAAATACACCACCAAAACATAACCAGAATTACAATAGTATCAAAACGTAATATGCTTGGTTTTAGAATGCGTATGATGCTCTGATACGTTTTGATCCCAAAAGCCGATGCACGATGTGTGCTAGACGTTTGTTACTAAATAAAAAAATAAAAAACTAAGAAACTATTTATAAAAATTATATATGATATACATACCAAATCCTCTTCCAGATTTTGACCCACATATATCACACTGCCATGCATCCTGAAATATATAATAATCAATCAGAATAAGAAAAGTGACACGTGTCATGATGCTAATAATGAATAACGTACCATAGCTGCTTGTGGAAAAACACCCAATGAATGATGTCCGACATTATCATACAATGACAAACACCATCTTTTTTTTGCGCGTGGAGAATAATACTCTGCAACGAATTTTCTCCAATAGGAAATACCATTATCCTGTAATAATGAAACCCCGAATGGTTAAAACAGATTTCATGCATTCATTACATTAACAAAATTTTGATTATTAAACTCACAGCGGGTCGTTGCCTTTGATGATACAAGTACTGCATTAATCTTCGTGAGCATACACCACCATCAAAAGACCGTTTCATTGCATTTGCAGGTTGCAAGCTTTGTTGTTGCAACTGCTGCCTCAACTGTAACTGTTGCTGCTGCTGTTGAAGCAGATGCGCGCGTTGAACTGGCGGTAAAGATTGCAGCAACTGCTGTTGTTGTTGTCTTAATCTCTGTTGTTGAATCAATGATTGTAACTGTGGATTTGGGCTTTGTAACTGCATAGAATCTTGTCTTTGTAATATCTGTTGTAAAACCTGTTGTTGCATGATGTCTTCTTGTTTGATGTCTAATCGCGGTTTCTTTTGCAAGTGTGATATATTGTCATCATCTTGAATGAATGATCCAAGAATTCTTGACCCGTTTGGTAGTGAAACTTGTCCGACCCGTGAAGGAGGTAATGATGTGCTGGTAGAAGCTCCTTGATTTGAACCCGGTTGCATTGCAGGTGGTCCGTCTATAACAGATGACCCTGAAATGCTAATATTATTTGAGGTAAATGATAAAGGTGATGCGGGTAATCGCGCGTAAGATTCATTGTTTGCACTCGCACTTCTTTGCAGACGCGGTCCACCACCACCACCTCCTGAAAGACCCGAGTTGGCATCAGTAACTAATGAACTCGCCCCGATGCTGTTGGTTATGTCTCCAGATACGGGTACCATGTTTGAACGCATGTTAATTGGGCCCAAATGTGAATTACCTAAAGCTTGAGATTGCATATCTCCTTGGAAGAAGATGCCTGAACTTGGTGAAGAATGTACCAGCCCAACACCGGCCCGCGAAGGGCCCATTCGTGATAGGCCCGTTTGCTGGCTTGAATCCAAGTAATTATCCAGCGCCAGTGCTTTTAGTTATCGTAATGATGAATTACAAAGGCTAATATAAAATGGATCTGTTCAATACAACTAAACAGATGCTGACTTTTTTGTTAATAGATTATGTCAGAAGCTGAAAATTTGCATCAACAACCTGACAGATGTTTGTAAGTAGAGATTCAAACAGTAACAATAGCAGTTCTTCAAACAAAACCTGGAATCAAGAGCAATTGAAAGCAAATAGATCAATACTTCTAGCATGAAATTAAAAGGATTTCCAAAGATCAGAGAGACAATCAACACAGAAAAACTAATTTGAATCAGGAAAGAACAAAAAACCCCATTTTCTAACTTAGCAACTTACAAATAGAAGCATAAACACCATATTTCTGCGAAATTACCTCCTAAAATACCGTAATCTCAAAGAAAACCATTGAATTAAGAGCTAATACTCGCATACTGTACAAATCACAAAGAACTTCTTCACATTCATAGAAAAACGTAAGAATAGATCAAATCTCTACGAAAATTAGCGCTTCCGTAAATTACTAAAAGGCAGAAAATAATTGAATACGTATAGAAACCTGCTACTGTAAATCAAAACTAAACAACAAATTTGTGCTCAAATTCAAATTTTCAAAAGATTAAAAAAAGCAAACAAACAAAGATCTGCTTTTTGACAGTTTAACCACTGATCAAATAGTTAAACCAAACGGCAATGAAGATTAACTTGAATTAAGCTAAACCTAAAGCCAATAGAACACTGATTACAAATAAAATCTGCTAACCTTTTAAAATAATTCTGGAAACCATCAACTCAGAGCAAAAAGATCGAAGTGTTCGATCGGAGTTTATGTATCTAGCGGGAATCGGAGAGGGGTAATGACCGGAGGTGCCGGTGGATAGCCCTACCTGACCGGCTGTAGCCGGTTTATGTTGGGGACGCGTGTGATCTACTAGATCGGGCGGTGATCAGGTGCGTTGTGGACACGTGTCAAGATCTGAACGATTGATGGATGGTTCTTTGACAGGGTAGGTCTTGAGGGGAATTATCTGGTACAGACGTCCTTTGGGTTGGTCGTGTACATCTATTAACTCGGTGGGACTGAGTTCAACTCGTTTTATCTGGCCCATGGACAGAAAAAAGTTGTTAAATAAACCGAGTCAGTCAGAAGTCGGCTTTTGACTTTGCTTTAACACTAATTTACACATTTAGTCCCGATAAAACTTGTTTGTTGGCAATTTTAGCTTTGATAAAACTTTGTTAATGTTGGTTTTGGGAATTACTGTATCTCGCTTTCATAAAATTTTGTTATCGATCGGGAAGTTTTAGATTTTAATTTTTATGTGCAAATTTATTTCAATATATTGAGTTGTCTTCGTTATCTAGCTAACATGTTATTTATTGAACTGATAATGTGATTCTAACAAATTCAGGAAACATTCTATGAGTGGATTACCTATGACACATAACAAAACTAATAATAAGATATAAATGTAGCTATACTTTAAGTAAAGCTAATAGAAAAAATATCTACATGTCACATAAATATCATCAACCTAAAAGCATTATATGTGTTATCATTAAGGTCCTAATTTTTTTAATTTGTAACAAGAGGGCTCTTCTTTTATCGTTAGGCTGAGACTAGCAAGACACACATACTAGAAAAGCCTGGGAATGAATTGGAATTGCAGCATATGGATAGGAAGAATGTGAGTGTACTAGTGGTGAGAATATGATATAAACTAATAGTGTTAATAAAAAAATATTTATAAATTTATAATTATCTATATATATAGGGATGGTAATATATTAATTGTGTAAATAAAAAATAATTATAAATTATAACAGATTTAATTACATGGAAGGTCCTGGTGATTTAGCCTTATTTGATTAGGTCCCTAACTTCCAAATTTACACAAAAATGTCCAATGGTATGATAAAAGGTAACAGGCACAGCTTGGTTGGACGTTAACTTTTTGAGTTAGATGTATATGAAATGAGCAAAATGTCCCTCATTTATGAAGGCTTATTCAAACATCATTCGACTTAGGAGATTGTGCATGTCTAACAGTCTGATGACTCAGAGAGTGTTTTATCTTTCATCATGTTTACATACCGTCAAATGAAAGAGATTTGATTATCCTTAGCAGTTTGATAAGGGCTTATTCATACATTAATTCGTTTATCATTAGACTTAAGAGATTTTGTATCTCTAATAGTTTGATGTAAACTATCACTATTCATGCATTCATTTTAATTACCATAATTTTTATAAACATTGAATCGCATGTTCTCTTTAAAACTCATATATATATATATTGAAATGCTCACCAACTAGTTTTGTAGTTGATACTCCTATTTTACATGTGTAACATGTTTAATGAAAACATTCATTACAATCTAGGAAGTATGGACCTAGTCTAATTTAACTAGCATTTATGTTATTTTAAAATGTATTTCCTTGAACAATGTATTTGACTTATTTGAATTCAATGAAATAAAACAATTTCATGTTAATTATATTGTAACGTTTACTGGCACGTGTGATGAGCAATCGTATCACGCTCCGACGACTCCACCGTCGGTTAGGGTGTGACAGATTGGTATCAGAGCTGTGCTTATAGAAAATTAGGTTATTAGTACCAAGCCTAGAATATAAGCAGTACCTCATTATTATTTTTACATGTTCATAACTATGTGCTATGCGTTACATGCTTACTATGCTCCATGTGCTCTATAAGATTACTTGTATATCCCATAGGTTAAATACGCCTTAGATAAACCGATGACATTATAACATACGCATATACATATGGTCTAACCTTAGACTATGAATCATTATATTTGCTATGTGACGCTAGACACTATCACACATTTACACAATGATCTAGTACTCTCAAAACATCATTGATTTCAAACTTTTATTTTTCGTTAGAGTTTTAGTTATGAGACGGACATCTAGAACTGGAAGGATGATTTTTCATCTATAGCCCAAAGCATGTCACACGTCTTATGAACTATACAACTCTAATATGTCAACGTTATGCAAAAACCCTATGTACCATTCAAATGTTTCAAGTCATACATAGTGAACCTCTTAAATTATATTATTTACGGGAATTTTTATAAAAAATGTGTTCTACGTCTTCACCCTTTACTCTTTGTAGACGTTTAGCTTCTGATTGTATCCTACGATTAGCACAAAAAATCATATATGTATTGGATCTGCCTCCTATATATATACTAGCCTATTAGCCCGTGTATTACACGGATGTGTATTAAAATTAACATACTATGTAATCATATATAATAAATAAATATAAATAAAGTATTTTCTTTAACATTTATAAAAAAAGAAATACAATCTACGGGGTTTATAAAAACACAGTTTAAAAAAATAAATAGTCTATTGACACGTGTACTGTATTTATTATGATCTCGTAAGGTTAGGATATTAAAATATTTGAAATCAAGTTTTTTAAATGAGAGTTTGAAAATAAATTAAATTTTATGTTTAATTGTGCACTTATTAAATATAATTTTTTGAAAATTTAAAATATTGTCTAGTAATCAATCGCCACGTGGCATATGGTTTAAATGGACGTGATACATTTGAGATTGTTACTCTTTTATTAGATATGTTAGATGTTTTATGTGTTGTAAGTGATTTATAAATAATTTATAATGATTTATCGGCCTAGGCGGCGCCTAGACGCTAGGCGGCCTTTAGGCGCCTGATTTTGGCCTAGGCGGTTGTCTAGCGCTAGGTGGGATTAGGCGGACCTAGGTGGGTCTAGGCGGCCAAAAATCGGTCAAAGTTCCCAAATATCAGTCAAAATTGGTTTAAAAAAGTCAAAACTGGTCAAAATTGGTCAAATTTTGGTGAAAATCAATTAAAATTGGCAAAATTCTATTAAAATTGGTCAAAATCTTTTAAGTATTTATAAAAATATAATTATTTTTATATATTCTACATTAATTTTGCATATATATATTAATATCTATATATAATTTTAAAAAATTACATATAAAATTGCAATCCGTCTAGTTTCGATTAATCCCGATTAACCCCTAGGCGGTACCTCACCGTCTAGGTAGCGCCTAGCGCCTTCTCCAACCTTGGTTTTAAACATGCGCACTTCATGTACAAAAAGTTAACGCTTTTATGTTTTACGCTTCGGTGTAGACCTTGTCGCTTTTGTGAGCTTTACCACTTTTAAAACCAAGAGCATTACGACGAGAGTACGAGACGCAACACCTGAGAATGAAAATCTAGTTTAGCTTTAGTTTCATCAAATGAAAAAATAAATAATAATAATAATATAGCATTAAAATAGATGTATGATTCACATGCTAAAAGCATGATGATTTCGTGTAATTTAAAATAAGATTTTTGTATTATTTTTCTCGAGCAGGTAGACTTCTTTTATGTAGGATAATATCATAATACACTGTTAGCACATGCTATTCACAAAACAGCGTGGAATCATCTTTATTGGTCCTGCATCATTTTTTTTATTTTGAAAATTTTTATTTAAAAGTCTTCGAATAAGCTTATGTTAAGATCGTTCACGTCGACTAATTACTCACTAAGAAATATATGATGCTTAAGTGAGAGATAGACGCGAGAAAAAAAAAACGCCGTTAAAAAAAATCAAACTAACAAATATACATTTGGTCCACACGCCGGTCAATGTTTTTTCTCATTGATTTTTAATATTTTAGTTTGTGTTCTTTCTTTTAATAGTTTTGTATTTTTTTAATGATGTTTAACTTTTAAGTTTATCTTTTGTTAACGTTATGTTTGTCGTTGTTTATTTATTAGTATTATTTATGTTTTGTCATTTTACTGTGTTTTTATCTAGTTTTTCGATGTTTTTTAGGGTTTTTACGTCTTTTTTGTTTATTTTCGTGACTCATCCCCCTATCGGGAAGCTATTGTTGATGGTGTTTTTAAGGTTTTTTTTTCACTCATGTTCTTTCTATCGTCTCAGCGTAAGCATATCTGGTTGAGTTTTCACATATGTTCATTAAGAAATTATTTCGCCCCCTCCCGAAATGAGAGTGTTAAATCTACGTAGCAACACGTCTCTACGTAAACTAGTTTAGTTTATAACAGATGTAGATTTATGGCAGGGCATAACTTAAAATTCGTGAATGTTCGTTTAGTGGAAATGAGTTGGTTTTAGTTTTATGTCGAACTCAAGAATACCTTTACCACACTTAGTGAGGGTTTGTTAGCCTCTTTTGTATTTGCATCCAGTGGCGAATCCAGAACTTTTCGTGAGTGGGGGCAAAACACGTAGTGTCAAATTAAGTTGGTGGGTCAAAATGAGTCGGGTAAAAGAAATCTCGTTTTCTTAACAGTTAACGGTATCATAAAACACTTAATACTTATTTACTTAATAATAAATTGATAATGATATTTTCTCAACATCTTTCGCTCAAATTTATGCTTGTATAGCAA
>WOUH02000007.1:1902760-1917116 GCA_009936405.2 Stevia rebaudiana
ATCAAAATTCCGCATACACTCATTTGACTCTAAATTCTCTAACGAACACAATCGTGAGATAAAAATTTCTAGGCTCGTGATTTGTCCAATCATCTCGGTGCGTTTATCGAGGTTTTATGGGTTTTCCTTTTTATTGATATACACATCTAGGTCATACAATTTAGAATATAATCAATGAATTGATTTCATATTATCATTGCGTATAAGTACATGGAAATCAAATACATTATAGCCTATCTGAAAACCGGGTGCTACAACTAATAAGAAGGGTGTATCTTATTTCAACTTCTATGATTGTTTCTTTACGAATTTAAGGTTATAGGTTCAAGCGGTGGAAATTTGAAAACAACATATTGCATAAATGTGTACCGTACGACTGTGTACATCAGATCGCGAAGCGATTCGACCCGCAAAGTCGGAGCTAAGTTAATCACTGATACGCCTCCCTCTTTAAACTAAAAAGATATTTTATTATGTGTTTTTAAACATTATATATATAATGCTCTACAAATATAATTTATGTATATATGATATTTTAAAATTCCAAAGTTCTACAAATGTCAATATGTTTTTTTTATATACTTGTATTATACTCTAAAGCATCTTTGAAACTTGAAAATGAAGTGTTCAAAATTGAAATTGTGTAGGCATAATATTGCTTAGATCACGGGTATCTTAATCTTTACTGTCTCCATTTTCATCTTTGATTGGATAACCTACATACGATCTGATGTTACTAAATCTATATCTTCTATATATCATATGACTTGAATTTTCATTAATTTAAAGAAAAATACTTTTCCTACTTAAGTACCTTGATACCACAAAACCAAAGTTTCTCCATCATTTAACACGGTCATAACCTCCATAACTTTTATAGATATAATATAACTTACATTGGAATTTATAGGTTTCATAAATATATTACAAAACATCCATAAAGTGAGAAACTAGTACTCAAAAGAAACACTTATATAATTGTGTAAGATGATTATTCCTTTTTAATATATAAGAGTACAAATTATTTCAACTACGTGAATTTTCAGAATCTAAATTAATAGGAGGGGAAAGAAATAATTGATTATAAAAAGAAATAAATGTATGAAAAAGATAGATCAGATCATCATTAATGGTATAACTGTATTCCATTTCAAGTTTTCTACATTATTTAAGTGATGAATAAGGGCTAATTTGCAACATTTCCAATCTACAAGACATTTAAGTGAAATTCAGTCCAAACTGAAAATAATTTACAAAAAAGGAGTTAAAAGAAAGAAGATGCTTTTAGCAGACATAACCCCAAACCATTGCAGCAACATGTCTCTCACTATGTGTCTTGTTATGAAGCAATGAGAGAGTGAAATCATACACACATATACATACATTTCAGAAATATAGATACATGAAGTGAGAAAACCCTATTAACAGTACCAGAAGAAACCCACTTTCTCTCTCTACAAGGCATTCTTTCTTTCTCTCTCTCTCATCACACACACACAGTAACCATACTTCACTTTTGTGCTTTTGTCATTTGTTTGATTAATGCTCATTGTGTTTCCCCCTTTTTCATCACACCCACTTCCAATTTGCCTACATTGTGATTGCTCTTCAAGATCTTTCTGTAATGAACAATGTACGCAAACTGAATGAAAGAATGATTTTATAATGTGTGTGTGAGAGTGTGTGTTTCGGAAACTTAGGATTTACTCGTTAAGATCTGGTGGAGATGTGGGGTATGTTAGATCTCGCTACAATAATTAGTACTCAAATTGGCTTCTAATGCAAGAGTATGTATGAAAATATGAAATCATATTACTTTTTAATCATTTTGCTTCTTTATTATCATTATGTCCACCACCTGTTCGATACTTTGCCTCAATGAGATCCTTGCTGAAATTGGAAATTATAGTTCAAATGTTCTTTCAATTAAACTCATTTTTATCATCTGGAGCCTCATGCAATGTTCAAATTTGGCTGCCATACTTGGTTTTAATCCCTTAATGTTTAAGATTTTGTTCTTAGTTTGATGAGATCAAAGATTAATCATGTAATTGTATCAGATTTGTGAATTATGGGTAAATCTTTTGCATGACTTGTGTTATGTTCTGTTGTGGTATTCTTTGTTTAACAGAAACTTGACATGTGTTTCATTTGTTAAAGATTGCAGATCTGTAAATGGGTCAAGATTTAAATTTGGAATTTGAGAAGTATTGTGTGGTAGATGGAAGCCCTAAAACTGTTCTTCGATCGCCTCGACATTCAAACATTGAAAAGAAAAAGGTTAGAAAGAAACCAAAGTCCCCAAATGAAGTGTTCTTGAGTAAAAATGATGAATTTACGGAAATTAGCTTCAATCGTTACCGTAGCGCGTCGTGTCGATCGGTTCCATCGATTAAATTAGTAACAAATGAAGCACCAAGAAGAGGTTCTGTGTATCAAAGCTCTAAAGAATTAGGTAAAATGAGCATAATTAAAGAAAATGAAACCGAAGGTAGAAAAAAGATTGCAGTTTCAAGAAAAAAACCATCTCCATTTTCGTTTGAAACAGTTGATTCTTTATGCAGTTCAGATGAAGATAACAGTTCATTTGTATCATTTACAAGTTCATCCAAGAAAGAGAATCTTTCATCAAGATTCCCTTTGAACAAATCTTTATCTGATAAATTAGAAATGCCTCATTCACTAACCAAAACCGAAACCGAATTCTCCAAATCTACAAGTCCAAAAACCCGTTTTAGTCCATTTAGAAAGATGTTTGACCCGTTCACAAAGTCAAAATCCCAAAAAAGTCCTTTGGGTACTGCAATTGAAAAACCAAATGAAGCAACATCAAGAAATACTACTTTAAGAAAATCGTTACTAAATGATTTCTCCAATACCGCGGTTGATTCTCAAGATTCTCAGTATCTGAAGAAAGATTCTTGTAGCTCGATCGCATCATCATCTTGTTCGCCAGCTCACCTAAGTGGGTCCCTCAAATTAAGGAACAAAAATGGTGTACCATATTTTGAATTTTCGGTTAAAAATCCACACGATGTTTGGGTTGCAAAGAAATGGAATACGGGTGATGGTTTCAATTGGGTGTATACATTTCATATGGCTCAAAATAGACGAAAAAGTAATGTTAGCGGTCGAGGATCTAAAGATCATAAAAGTAAAGAGTTTTCAGTGTTGGCTCAAATGCAAGTTTCTTGTTATTTATGTACAGAAATTATAAATTCAGAATCTTTTAACAACTCTATGCTTACTGAGTTTGTGTTATACGATCTTGCGCGTCAGAGACAACTTGTTACACAAACACAAACATCTGATGGTTTGAATTCAAAAGAAGAGTCAAACGAGGTAGTTAATCAAGTTGACCAAGCAAAAGTCAACAGTCAAAGTAATCTTCATGTTTCAGACCCGTGGCCTGTAGCGGATTTGCATCCGGATCTTGAATCTGCAGCGATTGTCTTACAGGAATGTAAAACTAACTCTGGTTACTTAACTCCAGGTGAAGTTAGTGTTGTGATCCCTTCTGGTAACCATGGGTTGTCTAGTGATGAAAGTCAACGGGTCAAACCGTTGCTTGACAGGTGGCGGTTAGGTGGTGGTTGTGATTGTGGCGGTTGGGATATGGGTTGTCCGCTTGTTCTTTTTGATTGTCCCGGTTTGAAAAGAGATGAATCACGTAACAAGAACCATAATGTGGAAATTTTCGTGAAGGTAAAAGTTATACTTTTATGAAATTTTAGAGTTAATTACACAAATTATCCCTTTGGTTTGCGGAAAATAACAGGTTTGGGTACTAAGGATTTAAAAGAACAAGTTTGGGTTTGTGCTTTCAGCTTTTTAAATTGTAGCGAATGTGGGTGTTAAGATTAACTTTCGTTAATTGGTAAAATAACCAAAATACCCTTTGACTTTAAAGTGTATTTTGGTCATTTTACTCTAAGTTAACAGAAAAGTTAAAGGAAGTTAACCTTAGTACCCAAACTCGTTACAGATTTGTATAATAAAAACTGTAACTTGTTACTTTAAACCGTTAATACCTAAAACTTTACTTTTTGTAAACCACAAGGACCATCTGCTTAATTAACTCCTAATTTTGAAATGGATAAACTAACGAGAAAAGATAAATTAGTTACATTGATGTTTGCAAATATAATGTTGACTGATGTTAATGTTATACAGGGAACTAAAGAGAATGCACCAGCGTTGACCATGAAGTTGACCGAGGAGGAACAATATGTGGTTGACTTTCATGCAAAACTAAGTTCACTACAAGCCTTTTCCATATGTGTTGCTATATTGCACGGTGCAGAATCCTCGATTGACATTGGTGGTAATGTGAATAGACAGGTGTCGCAATGTGATTCGTTGAGAGTTTTTCTTGAAGACGAAGTCAAACATTTGATTGACGCTGTGGCTGAGGGTGAAAAAGTAAAATCAAGTAAGAATCTTGATGAAATCTTACCTACTTTTGTGGTCAACCGGCCATTTTCTCCAATGTCACGAGCATGAATCATTGAATCCTAAAAATGGGTGCTTGAAAATGGAGAGGTTGACTTTTCAGACCATTGTGTTTGACTTTTTGGAGAAAATAAACCATGGTACTTATGAAAATGAAACAGAAAAATTACAATTTGCTTCAACATTGATTAATCGCCCAACCTATGATGTTTAGTATTTTTATGAAAAATGCTGATAAATTTACCATGAAAGTCAAAGATAGTTAATAAAAAAGTCAAACATATGCTGCAAGATTTTGGAGGTCAAAATGAAGAGAAATCAGATGTTCAGGATACCTGTCTTTCAATGGTTTTAGTTTTCTAGGTTTAATTCTAGGGGGAAACAAATTGTTTATAATGTTGGCTCATTTTGGGGGGAAATTAGTGATATGAATTTCTTTTGAGAAATTGTAGTGTATTTTCGTTAATTAAACTTTTGTTTTTGTTATTTATATGTATGGAAACTGGTGGAATAGATGAACTGGGATTTTGGGAAACTTTTCCAAAAAAAAAAAAAAGAAAAGAAAGATAGATCCCATATGGCATCTAGGTTTTCAACACTCATTGGGGAATATTTGTATCTCTTGAATAATAAAATATAAATTGTGGCTTGTATTTTATACAGAATGTGCATTTTTGCTTGTTTGACAAATATAATCCCAACTTTTCATGGGTATACTTGTCGATGGTACTTTAGGCTGCATACAAAGAAAACAAGGTCAACATTAGTAGTCAAATCTCATTTCATCAACATGTTTTAAAATGGGGTAAAATTAAAAGTAGATTAGTTGGGTGTTTGAGTTGCCTTAAAAAAGCAGCATTTTATGCAGCCATAAAAAACTTTTTAACACAATTTATTTCAGCAGCAAGTTGGTCTCAAATTCTGTAATGTGTTCATCCAACCATATATATTTTGCAATTCATACGAAACTGTTAAACTAGACAAGAGACAAATATTGTTCTACAGTTGCATTATTCCAATACAACCAAAACACAATAGATTTTGAAGCTTTAAGTAACGCTATTTAATTTAAGAAGTTATAAAAATAAAATAATATTAAAATTTGAGTTAATTTTTAAAGCTTTATAAAAACCTTAATGACTTTATACTAAATCATTTTTCACTGAAATAAAATCAACTTTTTTTATTTGCATATATAACCCTCTTGAAATGTCTTTAGATTCGAAGGAAAGATCTGGAAATGTGTTGCATGATCATCATTCATCACCAGCACAGGATCATTGACAAAGGTTATTTGAAATAATTAATCTAATATGTTAAAAATATCAAACTTTAGAAAACAAACAAAACCCTAAATCTTGAAAATGCAACGACAAGCATTCCCGATTTTGACATCTGGTCAAGAATAATGTTGACCCCAATCAAGACCTACATTCTACAGTCTTGATATATTTCTAGATAAATTTACGAACACAAAAGTTCTTCCATGAACTGAAGTTCATGAATGTTAAGTTACAGTCATATCTGATAAATACTGATCTTCACTTGGATTTAAACACAGAACCAGAAGTTGACTTTTTAGCACTAGAACCTGAAGATCATTCAGTAAAACAAACAACAAAAAACAATTTAGCAACAGTTTAAAAAAAAAAAAGTATCTTGATGTTCTTAAACAGGTTTGACTTCTCAAGTCAAAGAAGCTAAATATCAAGTTGAAATTTGAAATAAAATTTTCTGAGTCATGTGAACATTTCAATACTTTTTTATAAGAGATAACGATGGGTTATGTAAATTATGAGACAGTCGCACAAAATTAAGATGGAAGAAATATGTTTACGGGTCAGCACAATCCAACATGACCCGTTTTGACCCGTTACCCAACCTGCTCAATTTGTCGGTTCTAATGTAAACAATAGTGAGTTGACATACTTGATGCGGTACGTGGGCCACCCTTGGTTAATGAAGGTCTAGAAGTTGCAATTAAACCCTGCTTTTGTGAAGATGAAGCTGTTTGCACCGGTTTTCGTGAAGAAGATGGATTATTTTGTGGTGGTTTTGGAAGTTTAGCAGGTAAATTGGGCCTGAAACCATCAGCCCACAAATCAAATAAATACCCAATAAAAAGAGTTATTTACTCAAATGGTCCCTGTGGTTTGCGGAAAGTAACAGGTTAGGTTTGAGTACTAAGAATTAAAGTAACATGTTTTATGCTATCAGTTTTGTTACGAGTTTGGTTATTAAGGCCGACTTCCGTTAACTAATCCATTAAACCATGGTGAAATGACCAAAATACCCTTCGACTTTTGTCACCATGGTTTAACAGAAAAGTTAACAGAAGTCAGCCTTAATACCTAAACTTGTTACTTTCTGCAAACCACAAGGACCATATGTGTAATTAACTCCAATAAAAATAAGCAGTATAGTATTAAAAAAATAAATAAATAATTAGACTCACTTCTGCTGGTGTTGAACGGGTGCTTTTGCGGTTTCGGGAAAAAGAGTAAACTCAACGATGCTACTCATTGAACCATCAGTTTCGGTTCCCATTGAAAGAACACCATCAGATATATCACTTAATCTATCATCGGAATCAGCATCCTCTAATCCCAAAAGCTCGAAATCATCATTAAGATCTTGAACACCATCTGTTGTAACAAGTCTTGATTGTTCAAATAAATCTTTATTTTGTTTAAACTCATCTGTGGACCGTTGAGAACTCGTTTCAGATTGTTTATCACTCAAATCGGGGCTTTTGTCACGTGTTGGAGTAACATTGGGCCGTAATTCCCCCATTGAGCCCATTGAGCCACTTGAATCTTTTCGGGCCCGTAATCGTGTTATCTCCTCATCTTTTTTGGTCAATGCATCTTTTAAATTAGTCACCTATTATTATCATCCAAACAAAAAGAAGTCATATTGTAATCTTTTTTATAATTTTTTGTAAAAATATGCCTTGTAATGCAAGTAGAGGCGGCAAATTGGGTAACGGGTCAAAACAAGTTCATTTTTAAACGGGTCAGGATAACCCATTAACGAGTTTGGGTTGAAACGGGTCAGGATAACCCATTAACGAGTTTGGGTTGAAACGGGTCAGGTGCAGTTCACCTGCAAATCCTTGTGTGTGTTCTTGAAAAAGAATTATGGCTAGTAAGAAAAGAATTCGGTTATTTTTTGGATTTGACCCGTTTGAACTGAAAACAGAACCCAAATTGACCCATTTGATTTGACCCGTTTGGGTTGACCCGCAAAAGGTAATACCTGTTCCATAAGGTCTCGAACACCCCTTCCTTCTTTATTGCTACGAGCCGCGCCTAACTCGACTCCCGAAACGCGTTCAGCAAATTTTAAGGTGCTTATGGTTTCAGAAAATGATTCCACATCAGGATTTAACTGTACAAACATAAGTGTCTTTGCTTGACCCCCTATAACAATCACCAAAAAATACAAAATTAAATGTTTCAATTTAAGCCCTCAACATATAAAATAATAAATATTAGAGTAATTACCCAGATGGTCCTGTGGTTTGTGAAAAGTAACAAGTTTGGATACTAAGGGTTTTAAGTAACACGTTTGGGTTTATGATTTCAGTTTTGTAATGAGTTTGTGTATTAAGGCTCACTCCGTTAACTTTATCGTTAAATTAGGGCTAAACGACCAAAATACCCTTTAATTTTTTAATACCCAAAGTCAAGGGGTATTTTGGTCATTTCACCCTAATTTAATACCCAAACTCATTACAAAACTGAAATCATGAAACACAAGCATGCTACTTTAAACCTGTTACTTTCTGTAAACCACAGGGACCATTTGTGTAATTAATAACTCTATATATTAACATTGTGGGTCACCTAATGAGTTTTGCAAAACTTGAGTAAGCTTGCTATTTCTATAGGGCACGTGTTGACTCTTTTGTGCAAGTGCAAAAATAACATCTCCAAGTGCAGATAAAGATTTATTAATATGTTGTGCTTCTCTTAATCTGTCACCGGTTGCTTCGGATCGGTCAACCCGTTCACTCCCCGCAAGATCAACCAAATGTAGATTACCGCGCAACGTCGCATTTGTTTCAAGATCTTTTCCACGAACGTGAACGGTTAACACACTGGATCATAAAATGAATGTTAGAGTCGTTAATGAAACTAAATATGAAAACAAAGATAAAAAACTCAAAAAGGGTTTGTGAAAGTACAACCTGTGGGACCGGCTACTTCTTTCGTTCAAAGCGGTTGCACCCACGGTTCGGTTCATTAACCCGACATTCATTAACTCCAAGACGTCTGCGGTTGATGTGACTGCGTGCATGCTGGCATCAGGGACGGCTAACCCGTTTGGTTGGGTTGAATTCCATATTCCAAGTGTGTGAAAGTCAAGGTATACATTTTTGTAAGGTGAGGTTATTCATATGATTATTATCTAAAAAATATAAATTAATCACAATATATAGAGAGAGTGATCCTAACCCTAGTTGTATAGTGATTCCTTTAGTGTTCATTTCAGAACCAAAATTATGTTGAGAACTATGTTGGAACCACATAAGACGTGTAGTATTGCTTCAATGGATTATTCAAAATTGAAAAACAATGGTATATTTCTAACCAACCATAATTTCTTTAATTTTATCACCTCTCTTCTTAATTTTTAATTAAAACCATAAAAATATGCATATATGCATTTTTAAAAAAGATAATACAATTTTTTTTTTAAATCTCAAAGATAATAGAATTACATGCATTTTGATCAATTTATAAAATATACTATAAGGATTCAAGTAGTTCCTCGCAGTTCTCAACATATTCATGGTTCTGAAAAGAACGTGTCCCCTATATATATAATTTTATATATATATATATGTGGTGTGTGAGAGAGAGAAAGAGAACAAGAATTTAGAATTGAAGGATATCTTTTATGAGTAATATTACTCGATAACAAATCACGAACTTGCTCATTATAGATTTCCACCATTTGTACACCAATTTCATAATCAAACGACGTTCTCCTAATTTGGGAAAGATGAAATAGGTCGTTTAAGGCTCGATAGTTGACCCCCCAATCTTCCGGAGATGATACATTAGGCCCCGACTATTAGCAAAAAAATAAATTAAATTTTATAGATCCATGATCTAACATTAATTAACAAACAATTACCATGGTATACGTCTTCCCAGAGCCAGTCTGGCCATACGCAAATATGCAAACGTTATAACCATCTAGCACCGACCGGATTAGCGGTTGTGTATCAACAAACACTTCCTCTGCAAGCACATAGAATTTATAAAATAATTATAAAAATTACACATGTATGTATCTAACATTATAAAAATGATTGTCAAAATAAAAACCTTGTGAGGCTGCAGGGCTAAAGACCTTATTAAATTTGAATAATCGGTGGCTTTCTTTGGCTTTTGCGGGATTTGTGACAACCAATTCACCATTGTCACCAATATACTTTATGGTTGTTTGCTTTTGACTTTGACCTTTGAGGAATGGTCTTATACGACAATAAACTCTAATATTTCCTGTTAAAACAGAAGACATTATTAGTAAATCAATAACTTTTTTACAAAATTACACATTTCATTTTTCTTCATT
Source organism: Stevia rebaudiana (assembly GCA_009936405.2). Classification (NCBI taxonomy): domain Eukaryota; kingdom Viridiplantae; phylum Streptophyta; class Magnoliopsida; order Asterales; family Asteraceae; genus Stevia; species Stevia rebaudiana. Next base: position 1,912,802 of record WOUH02000007.1, read on the forward strand.
ACGATACCTTTCAAATCTTGAACTTCATTGTACAATTTCCGGTTTTCTGTTAAAACCGCATGGTAATTTTGTGCAGCATCAACAAGCCCCTGAATCTTCATTCCTGTTTTAAAATAATATACAAACATGTTTTAAATCCACTAAAAAAAATTAAAAGCTGGAAGTAACCAGAAATTTACCAAATTGATTAATCTCATCTGAGTAAATCTGTTGTGTCTTTAAAACTTCTTGTTTAATCGACTCGGAACCCATCCTCAATTCCTGGTAATAATTGTATCAAAGATATGATTTTCATGTGTTTATATAATAATATAATCCAAAAATTATTATATTTTTATATCTAAAATTTTATACAAAACCTTGAGAGATCCATGCTGAAAATCGATAAAATTCTTGTAACCGCGTTCTTTATTTTTCCATCTTAGAAACTTAGATTCTGTGAATTTTTCAAGTTCTTTCTCTTTGTTTCTTGTATCAGTGAGAAGATTCCCAAGATTTGAAATCTTGTTTTCCAGTTCAGATTTAATTTCCATAGCATGTGTTTCAAGTTGTAGACAACGGTTCTCATACGCGTTGCTTGTGATTTCAAATTCCTGCTTCAATTTTGAATTTTCTAAATTACATTCACTGTTTTCTTTTCTTAACCTAATTAATTCCACATCTTCAAGCTTTTTCTTCTCCTCTAACATAGTCATCTCAGTCTGCAAATATACATTAAGTTCAGGTTACAATAAAAAAAAGGTTTTAAGTGCCCCATATTAGGGCTATTACAGGTAGATATCTTGACCCATTTACTAATTAATGGGTCGATTTGGGTTTTGTTTTGTCTCAAACAGGTCAAATTAAGAAACAATAAAAGGAAAAAGGGTCAAATGAGTTGAGAGTTGTCCAACACCTACTTTTTAAGCATACAACCTACTTAACTGTTTTATACAATAATTTAGATTAATAACATATCAAGTAAAAAAATGAGTTAATTACACAATTGGTCCCTATGGTTTGTGAAAAGTAACAAGTTCGGGTACTAAAGGTTTATAGTAAACGAATTTGGGTTTTATACTTTTAATCATGAAATGATTTTGGGTATTAAGGCTAGCTTTCGTTACTTTGCCGTTAAACTAGGCTAAATGACCAAAATACCCTTTGACTTTGAATATTCAAAAAGTCAGTATTTTGATCATTTCACTCTAAGTTAACGGAAATTAGCCTTAATGCCTAATCTGGTTACCAAATTGAAAGCATAAAACCCAAACCTGTTACTTTTCGCAAACCACAGTCTGCAAGGACAATCTGTGTAATGAACTAAAACAAACTGGAAAAAAAAGTGTTGGAGTTCAGCCCACCTCAATCAGCTCATTTTGACCCGTACAAAAAATGGGTCGTTTTATAACCAGCTTATTTTGACCCGTTACCCAACTTGCCTAACCTACCCACTTGTCACCTTTGGGATTAGGCATAAGTCAAAGACAATCGTGTATCCACAATATAGAAAAATTGTAAATTAACCCAAAGATTAAAAAGTTACCTTCATACGTTGGAGCTGACTCATAAGAACCTAGCAAAAATAAAACATAAAAAATTAGAAAATTAATTAATAAAAAAAAACAATATGCCTTTTATAATAAATAACAGACTGAGGATACCTGATTTTCTTCCATGGCTCCAGTTACAAGAGTATTCAACCCTCTCATTTTTAATTGATATTTATCTTCACGAGTTTTGTACAAATTGTTTTGCTAAATACACAAAAAAAAAAAAAAAAAACATATTAGATATAAGTGGAACTTTTACACAATTACACATGAAAAGATTTAAGGTTTACCTTCTTGAAATCTTCTGCTTGTTTTGAACATCGTTGCTCAATCATTTGAACGAGTTTTTTCAATAGGCAGGCAACTTTCTACACAAAAGAATATAAATTTATTGAGTTTTTAAAAAATAAGTGGTAATTAAGTGTGATATCAGAACCGGATTATTGGCTTACATCTGGTACATCCTCTTTTCTGTTCTCAATGCTGTCATCAAGAATCTTATTTACAATATGAAAGAGTGATTGAGAAGATGCATTCTGTAAAATGAAGTTTCATTGGAATCATATTAAAGAAAATAGATCAAGTGTGTACACACATTTTATAATTTAGCAAAAATAAAGCAATAAAACAGTAACCTGTAAATTGTTTAGCTTCGTCATTTCTGGTACTCTTTCAGCAGGAAGATCGCCTAATGAAAAAGATTAAATATATTAAACAAAGCTTAACAGAACATTTAAGTTTCAGTGTAATTTATTAAGGTTTGTTTTATTTGGTTTATAAAAATCTTGAATCTTTACCTTTTTTTTGTTTCCTAAATTCAATTCAACAATACTTAAATAACATCTTTCAGATACAGATGTAGATATCAAAATGAAATATAAACTGTGTGTTACCTTCAAGAATATCTCCATTGATTTCTGCATGTTCAACACCACCACTAACATTTTTTAAACTATTTAATCGCCCGTCTGGGTGCATAATTAAGATAAATTAGCTGAGCACCTTGTTCCTTAAATATATCTGAATAGTGATAAAAGTATAAACAATTGTTAGGTTTATGTTTAAAGAACCGTAAAATCGTGAATGAAAAAAAAATATATATATATATATATATATATATCAATCGAAGGAGTGAAGAGATTATAAGTGGTTTACTGTCTTTACTTGATAAAATGGCTAATACGTAAAAGAGATGAATGCAGCTATTAATTGTACATAAAGCTTATTTTGTAGTAAACATATCAACGCATCGTGTCTTGACTTTTGGAACCAAAACGCCTCAGAGTGCCAAAAACACTTTTTAAAACCAAGAGTAAGTTACATAGTTAAATAAGTACTAAGTTTCATAAATCCCAAACCCCAAATCCAAAACTTCCAATAATTTCTTGGAAGAAGTTGATTTCCGGCTCATAATCAAAGCAAATGCAATCCTATTAAGAAAATTTTAGCAACTCTAATTAGAAACCTAGCACATTGCTTGATTTCACCAAACTTGTAAATAAATTTCGGATAATTTCATCGATTCCATAAATCTCAAACTCCGGTTCAGGAATTCAAGCTTAATTTTTGAGAAAAAAATTGTTCTTCGGCTAATAATCCAGCTAGGTTATAACATTCCCTCTAAAACCCTAATGCGTTTACCAAAATGCGGGAAGAATTACAGCTAGGTTTTCGTAAACTAATCGCAGTAAACCCAAATTCTGAATTCAACCGGAAGATGAAGCAAATCAAAATTACAGGATTTAATGAGAGATTTATTTGAACCCAGATGGAAAATCAGAAAAAAAAAATAATAACGCAAGAGGGAAGATATAGCATACCTTAAGAAGATCTCGTCTAAAATCCAGTACAAAACACAGTACGATCTTGTCAAATGTGAAGCAGGAATAAGGGTTTATGTTCTAATTTTAGTGAAATTGAAATCTTGAAACTGATTCAAACTGGTTTCGTATGATTTTAGACCCGATATATGGGAAGGAGATGCGATGACCGGTGCTGGACTACTGGTTTTTTTGGAATTGTTTTTTCTATATTTCAAAACTGATAGTTATTATATTATTAAACTCCGCTATTAATTATTATTTTTAAACGGCAGTATATTATATTTAATGAGGGGTGTCATTTAAGCTTTGATTTTATTCCCGCTTTTGTGTATTTGTGATCTTGTTGGAGCTTTAAATGTTCATTAGCTTTAAGACTATATGTAGTGGTTGGGGTTTTAAGAGGGAGTGAAGTATGATATGTTAGTGTCACGCAGGAGAGAGAAGGGGTGATGGAAAATGGGTGTAGTGGTAAGTGTTAGAGAGAGAAAATGTATTTATTATTTTAATGATTGATTTTATTTTATATTTTTTTTATTTATATTACCATTAAAAGTAAAAAACATTTATAAAAAAAAATAAAACCATACATAAATAATAAAAAGTTACATAATTTTAAAAAAATAAAAACAAACCATTAATAAAAATACTAAAAATAAAATCTAATTTGCATATTTTGCCCGAATCTTAACCTTCTCCTCCTCGACAAGTTGAAGGTCGATGCCCTCTAAGTGGTCGGTCTTAGTCTTAAGTATTCGCATGTCGTGCGCACGTTGTTGTTCTTTTTTCATCTCGACTCTTGATTGGGCTATAGCGGTAAATTCAGTTAGTTGTTTTGCGATTGTAGATATACCTTCGGTATCCTCCGACATGTTTGAGGATGAATGTCGTTTTCCCTTTTCTTTAGCTTTAGCTTTAGCCTTGTCTCTACCGGTTGGACGAACGGGCTCGTCATGTCGCATA
>WOUH02000007.1:1917216-1927543 GCA_009936405.2 Stevia rebaudiana
CAGATTCTTTAAGAGATATACCAATACTTGAAAGAGATTGATTTAGGCTTCAATTTCACGATTACCAAGTGAAATTATCTTGAGCCGTACCATTACACAATCTATTTTGCTGATTAATGTTTCTAAGTAGCATCGCTGGAACGCCGACCTTAAGTATTAATCTATGATTTAAAAATCCTAAAATTTAAGATCATTTAGTATATCAAGTGAGTATAAACATGCTTGTACCTAGGGGTGTGCATGAAACCCAAAAACCGAACCGAAACCAGAAAAACCGAAATATTCAAACCGAAATAACCGAACCCAAATAAAACCGACGGGTTTGGTATAACCATTCCAAAAACCGACAGGTTTGGGTTGGGTTTGGGTTTGCCTAAAATAAAAACCAAAAAAACCAAAAAAAACCTAATGTTATTTTGGATTATTAGTAAATAAATATAATGCATCTTTTATCTTGATCCTACATTGAAACTTGAATAAAAAATAGAGGAATACTCTATCTATAAAAGCAGAATGTAGTTTTTGCTTTACTCCCACGTTGAAAGATAGAAAAAACATTAAAGAAGTCTCCTTTTATAAATAGGAGAATCTTATTTTTACTCTTCATCAAGTAAACTTTTGAAAACTTTTATTTGTCTAAAGGTTTTTTTAGTTGTAAATCATTTCAAACCCAACTCAAGTACAAAAACCGAAAAAACCAAAACCCAAACCGAACCTAAATCAAAACCGAAAAAACCGAAACCAAAATAACCGAACCCAAACGGGTTCAAAAATACAAAAACCGAAATTTCGGGTTTGGGTTTGGTTTTAGCCAAAAACGGACCCAAACCGACCCATACACACCCCTACTTTGTAGTACCCTTCTTAAATAATATCAAAGATTATTATCATATTCAGTATATCTTATAACTAATAAGGTAAGTCTATGAAATGTAAGATATAAACAATCTTACCCCCGTTTAAAGAGAGACAACTTTCAATGATACCATCGGCTCATAATGCTTGAATAACAGACCAACCAACACTTTTAACGTTATTTCATAAGATGAAGTAAAATAACGTTAAAATTATTGCAAATTCACTTTTATATTTCAAGAGTTTACACATATATACATTATGTTCGGGCACCACAAACGGGGCGTGTAAAAGATATTGAAGAAGCTTTATTTTATATTTGGTGTTATAAACTACCCTTTTTGTAATTATACAAAAACAATAAAAAAAAATTGAATGAATTATGAATATACATGTAAAGGTGCTTCAAACAAATACTTTGGTCGAGTATATATTAACTTATCAGTTAGATGTTGCTATATTATTCACAGTAGGAAAAGTTTGATGAGTAACAAATCCTATCTAAGTAGGTAAGCTCAACTTTTTTGAGTTTTCGCTAATAAGATTGTGATGATGTGATCACATTGCATTATTTCGTAGTCATATAACTCGTAACTATATCATCTCACTAATAATTAGAAGTTATCACCACACTAGATTCTCTGTAAATTTTTTTTATAAGTTTCACTATGTCGTGTTTGTCGACATAGGTGATCATTCATAAGTTAAAACATAGGTGTTAAAAAATAATGTTGCATTGTTCTAATTGAAATTGCAGCTCAATTGCTCATTTTCCAAAAGCACTTTGTCGTCTTCTTTGAAATTTCATTTTCTAGAATTTTTTATAGCAAAAGCATTTTAAGAGAAGTTTGACATTTTTAGAAAGTAGTAAAGCTGGTTATTCCTTTATATGTATTTATTTACAAAGATTTTTGGAATTCTTACAAAAAAAAAAAAAAAACTTGTTTGAAGTACTTTTTTTAACAGTTGTGTGAAGTACCCTTAATGGTACAACTGTAATTGATATCATTAATGACAACATTAACTAACCGTTAGGTACTCATCGACTCACATTCTTATCGTTTCGATTTAGACTGATTCTTTCTTCAAAGTCTGAGAAATGAGATTTTTTTTCATGACAAAACTAACTGGTTCCTTGAAGGTTTACCGAACGTATAATACAATATTAACAACCTTCTGTAAGTGTGAGCCTTACCATAACACTTTTTTTAGAATCATGTCAGCCATACTCATACTTATAAACTACATCAAATAATTTGCATCTTTTTGTACCCAATACCTTTTATACAAATGGCAGGTGCATTTAACGTTTTTACGGTAGAAACCTTATTAGTAGAACTAAGAAAGGAGAGGGCGCCCGCGGTATGTGTTCATCGTTAGAGGCAGGTACGCAGATCCTGCAGGAGCATCGTTCACAAACAATAAAATAAATATATTATTACTTGAATAACTGGAATTACAATACAGAAAATTAGAACATAATTACAATAAAATGAAAAATTACAGTAATATAAGATACTAGAATGAAAGTAAACGAAAGCTAAGAATTTTTGTTCAACAGAGGTCCTATTGTTGTAAAACACATGACATTTCTCATCGCAAATAAAGTCGGTTTGTTTATTTGTTATATAGTTTTGTATAATTTTGTCTTCATTTCGTCCATATACTTACTCAGGTGTCCATGTTAAAGACGATGATTTGAAGCTTAAACGTACGAAGAACAAGCACCCGAGGAGAAACGAGACAAAGAAATGAAGTTTAAAAAGAAAATTCTAGAAAACCCATATCGGCCGCGCTAAGCGCGAGCAAGCACCAAGCCTCGCGCATGCCGCCCCGCTCCAGAAAACCACCGCGAGGCACCCCGACTATTTTTTCTGGAGCGCTACGCGCGAGAGAGGTGTTTGCTGCCACGCGGTACGCAGGCGCAATGGAAACCGAGAAAACCTAATTGAATTCATTTAAATTAAACACGATCACATCTAGTTTAGGATTCAACTTCTGAAGCAAAAGTGAGCGATTTGAGGTGCTTAAGCTGCTGGATTAATCGAGTTTGAAGCTTGATAACGTTTGGGATAGCAATTCAGTTTCTTTAGCTATAGTTGACTTTTGTTTTACTGTTTGACTTTGAATTATTCTTGTTCTTTTCTGTTTAAATGATGATGAATGTTTATTTAATGAGTTATATGATTGATTTCATGATTATGCTCGGCTAAATTCTTTATAGTTGCTTAGGCAATGGTTGATTGCATGTTTGCTTGTGTTTAATGTTGATTTGGACAACGATTCTATAAAATTGGATTGTAATTAGTTAAAATACACTAGCAGTATAGGGTAATGGTGATTGGTTACTATTTCAAACATAGGTCTAACTTATCTACAGGTTATTGTTTGTTTAAAGTCCGATTTAAGTCGCCTTTGTGTTCTTGAGACCGAGAGGGTATAGAATTAGGTCTAACTGTTGGTTTGCGTAATTTGGTTAGACCGAGAGGATAACCTAAGTTACTTAAGCTAGTGGTGAGCAATTGAAAGTGTGAGTAGGTTATTAGTTGTAATTTTGATGCGCGGTTTAGACCGAGAGGTAAACCAAGTGTTAGGATACGCGATTACCGGATAGGTTAGGCCGAGAGGAAACCATTCCACTGATTTAGGGTGCTAATGAGTTGGTTAATAGGAGTCTTGAGTTGAGTGATTTATGCCGATAGGATAATTTCACCAATTTGACATAACGCCATTACCTAGCTAATTAAACGAAATTAAATCCCAATTGTTGAGTCCAATGAACCATTAATCACTTGTTAACTGCATGACGCTAGCCTAGGTGACTATCTTTTATTAATTTGATTGTTTATTGCTTGATAATTGCGCGATTGATTTTTTGTTGACTTTTCTGTTGACTGTTGATTGATTTGACCATTTTGACCTTAGGGACTAATTAAGTTGTATGAACCCTTTTGGATCTTGAGTATGCCTTGAAACTGTCCATGAATCCTTGGACGATACTCGGTCTTTCACTTCACACTACAATTCAACCAGTACACTTGCAGTAGTTGTGTGTTGTTTTGATCGTTTACTATAAATTTTATTACTTGACTGGTTGCATACCATGATCACACACATCAAGTTCACCTGAGTGGCTCGAAATCTGTTTTAGGGGACCTCTGTTGAACAGAAATCATCAGATTACTTTTGTTCTTGTCATTTCATTATTATTACGAATTGTAATCTACATTTAGTAATCTGCTTCATCTTGTTTCTGTATTGTAATCAAAGTAGTATATGAATAAAAGTGCATTATTTTTTTGTTTGTGAATGGTGTTCCTACAAAATCTCCATTAATTCCATTGATGGATGACCTCTGGAGCAAGAAGAGCATAATCGTGGACACAGACCATGATGAAAGCGTCATTTATTGCAGCAGAAGCTTTCATCTATAAAAGGATCACATTCACTGAAGGCAAAGACATTGAATTCAACCAACCTCTCACACTCACTTACATTAAAGCAATCAAGCCCCTTTAGGGAGAGCAAAGATTGCGAGAAGTCCATTATGAGCATTCAACCCCATATTCCTAAAGCCATTTTCCCGGGGAGATGATTTATGCTTCTTTACCAATTCTCAAAATGGAATCAATATCGTACTCAATATATATCACCTAAAGAGAATCAATATGAAACACACATATTTACTTTTTTTTGGTTTAAATCGATTTATGACGTTTATCATTATCATTTGAGATCGACTACCTTTATCATCTCTGTCAAATTCGTGCATTTAATGTTATTTTGGTCATGGTTTGATGAAGGATAGATTACATACAAACATCACTTTTTTAATTTTCTTTTGAGTCATTAAAATTTGATTTGGAGCATTAAAATATGACTTTTGTTTAAAATATTTGATTAGGTAACTCGCTAACTCTACAAAATGAGATGACTACGTCTATAGTTAGGGTAGCTAACTCAAGTTACTCTTGATCTATTGTAGCTGGATTCAAGAAAGGTTTAAAAAAATTTATTGATAATAAAAAGTTTGAGGTATGTTCTTCAATTCAAAGTATATATTTTCTATTGTATACATGTTTCATACTGTAATTCGTTACTAACTAATAAAACTTTATAACACTAATAGGTATATCATTGAGATTCAAATACTTACATTCACACTCGTAAGTTTGTTATGTTTTTCAATTGCTTTGTTTGTAAATAAGCCATCAACTCATTTTGGTATGTTAGCATGAAAAGAAAGATTATAATAATAAAAAAACAAAAATAAACAAAAATAAAATAAAAAAACACCATGGAATGTCATCATATTCCCAAAGGCAAAATTCATAACCTACAAGAACAATATGGATTCTGGGAATACTTGTCACCCTCCATAAAATCTCACTAATTTCACATAATTTGCCAACACGTTGACTTTTACAAAGTCAAACCATACAAAACACCAAAGGGTTATTTATTCCCATTCGATTGTTGATGGAGGCTTCGATGTAATGTCCAAACAAACTCGATTCACCCCACGAACGCTGTTGCAGATTTTTCTTGCTACATCGTCCAAAAACTTATGCTCAAAATAGTACCTGAAAGTTCAAAATGTTGATAAAATACGCCTGTAAGTTGACTTTAGAAGTCAAACTTCCATATCAAGATTATATAGTACATCAAAATGTTCAACACTTTTTAACTAAGAATATCAAGATTTTGAAAAAATACCATATTAATATTAAAATGTAAACTTTGATCAATCTGACTTAAATATATATAAAAAAATTCAGGGTAAAAAAAAAGAGTTGCTGACCAGTCAGCAGTCATGCCATCTTGACTTGTGACAGCTCTAAGTGCAACAGCATTTGAATGAGTCCTTTGATCGCCTTGTACACCTGTCGTTTTTATCGGTAAAAATACAGCAAACGCTTGCCATATTTCATCATATATTCCAGCATCCTTAATTGCTTGAATAAATATTTCATCCACCTAAACACAAAATTCATTACAAAATTAAATTTACAATTTTTCTTTTTTTTTTTGAAATATGTCATATGGTTTCATTCTATACCTGTCGAAGAATATCCAACGCATTTCCTTGAGTCACATCACCCGGGATTCTCACAGCAAGTCCCGGGCCTGGAAACGGATGGCGTTTCAAAAACGCAACTGGAACATTTAAAATCCTACCGAGCTCCCGAACCTTCACAAGAAATAATATTAAATAAAATCATTTCCAGTTTCATTAACATAGCTCAAATTAATAATAAAGTTAATTACACTTATGAATGGTCCTTGTACTTTGCAAAAAGTAACGGGTTTGGATACTAGAGGTTTATAGTAACAAGTTCGGGTTTCCCGCGTACAATTTTGTAACGAGTTTTGTTATTAAGGCTAACTTTCATTTACTGTTGCATTAAATAGTGTAAAATGACCAAAATACTTTTTGACTTTATAGTCAAAAGGGTAATATGGTAAATTTATCTTAATTTAATAGAAAATTTAACTAAAGTTAACATTAGTACCCAAACATGTTACTTTCTGCAAACCACAAAGACCATTTGTGTAATTATCTCAAATATTTTTAAAAAGATTCAATCTTTATGCAAACCTCATCCTTGAAAAGAAGCTTAAGTGGTTCAATGAGTTTCAATTTCATATCTTTAGGAAGCCCGCCAACGTTATGATGACTTTTAATCGTGTGAGAATGCGTTCTCCCGCTTCCTGGTGGCGGGCAAGATTCGATTACATCTGGATACAAAGTTCCTTGAACCAAATATGCAGGTTTCTTTCCCAATTTTTTCTCTAAATCATGAGCAAATGCATCAAATATTGATATAAACTCCTTCCCGATAATTTTCCTCTTTTTTTCAGGATCTGTAACGCCTTTTAATTCGCCAAGAAATTGAACCGAAGCATCAACACAAGTAACAGGAAGATGAAGATCTCTTTCAAAGGTTCCCATGACCCGTTCTTGCTCTTTGTATCTATAGGCAAACATATCATCAAGATTTCAAATTGTTATGATTGAAACTGAAGTTATTTACATATATGGTCCCTATGGTTTGGGTAAAGTAGCAGGTTTGAATACTATGCAAAAAAGTAACAAATTTGGGATTTGGATATTAAAACTATCTTCCGTTAACTTTTCAGTTAAATTGGATTGAAATGACAAAAATACACTTAGACTTTTGTAAAAAGTAAAAGTAAAAAAAAGTGAAAAGTTAAAGTAAAAAAAAGTGAAAAGTTAAAGGGTATTTTGGTACTAATAAAAATTTAACGAAAGTTAGCCTTAATACTCAAACTCATTACAAATTTGAAATGCACAAACCCCAAACTTGTTACTTTTAAACCTTGGTAGCCAAAGTTGTTACTATGCACAAACCACAAGGATCATCTATGTAATTAACTCTTGAAATTATGAAATGTGATTAAAAATCAAAATCTAACCTTAACAAACCGTTATCAACAAAGATACAATGCAAGCGATCACCAATGGCTTTGTGAACAAGAGTGGCTGCAACGGTGGAATCTACACCACCGGATAATGCACATATAACATGATCATCGGGACCCACCATACTTTTAATGACTTTTATTTCTTCGTCCATTACATCTTCCATCTTCCATCCAGCTGTCACCCCGCATATATCAAAAAGAAAATGGCGCAATAATTCCATTCCCTCAGGTGAATGTGTCACCTTTACATCATTAAAAGATATACAAAACAATCAGATTTGTTGTTTCATAAACAAAAGCTAAAAGAAACCCAAAAAGTTCATAATCAGTTAGACAATAACTTGACCGGTTGACCAAACCACTGAAGCTGGCAAACCAAACCAAAGGAAGACCAGAGTTGGTATACATCCGGTTCAAATTGAGTTAGTCAGAGAACGGTTCGGATTTGGTAATTTGACGGTTTAAAACTATTTTTCATCTTTTCTTTCAGAAACATTAGTTTGTATTAGCTATATGTAAATGATAAAGAATTTTCTTGATGATACTACAAATGTATAACTATGTATTCCAAAAATGAAAAGAATTAGTCCGGTTCAATCCAGTATCAAACATATTAAAACAAGCAAATATTATACACACGTTTAATAAACAAAAATCATCATGACAATTCATCCTGCAAATTGATATACAATATTAAAATATACCTCCGGGTGATACTGCAACCCATAAAACCGCCTTCCCGGATTCTCAACCGCAGCAATCCCACCTTGTTCACTCCTCGCAACCACCTCAAACCCAACCGGCAACTTAACCGCTTCATCACCATGACTCATCCAAACAACCTGTTTATCACCAACATTCTTACCCTTAAACAACCCACAAGAATCCTTCACAACCTCAATCACCATCCTCCCATACTCTTGTTTATCTCCAATCGCAACTTCACCACCCAATTTCTGCACAATCAGCTGCAACCCATAGCAAATGCCCAACACAAAGACGCCGTTTTTCTCAACGTAATCGACGAACCCATCTGGGAAACATGGGGCGCCGGTTGCGTGGACGGAATGAGGGCCGCCGGAGAGGATAATCACCGACGGATTCAAATCGGTGACGGATTTGAGTGAGGAAGTGCCGGAAATGCAGAGGGAGAAGACGGATAAGCTTCGAATTCTACGGGTGATTAAGTGGGTGTATTGAGAACCGTAATCGAGGATGAGAACGAGGTTTGATTTCACGGCTTGAGCCTCCATTGACAAACAGTTTGTTCGATGAAACAGAGGCAGTGAGAAATTGGGGGTTTAGGGTTTATATATAATTGAGGGCTAGGGCTTTTGATGATTGGCGGGAAGTGAAAGCCCTAAATACACTCAATTGAGTCGAATCTACTTCTTTATAATTTATACAACCAACCTACTTCAATTTATGTAATTTAATTGGGTTGAACCGTGCTTCGATGCGGGATGCAAACTACAACGGATCTAATGTGAATTTTGGTGTAAGTTTAAAAAAACATGTGGATTGGTTGGGAAAAAAATTATAAGGGTCCGTTTGGTTAAACGGAATTGAATGGAATTGAAGTGATTTGAAATTTGAATTCCATCACTTGTTGTGTTTAGTTGACTATGAAAAGGAATTGGAATTGAAATGAGTTCCAACCAAATCCCACACTTGATGGAATTCAAAATCCCTCCATGTTCCAAAGGATTTTGGAGAATTTCATTAGAATGTGTTATCTACTAACACCTGTTGCCCCCTCCTGCCACCTGCCGCCACAAGCCGTCCTGGCCTCCTGCCATCAGCCACCTCCTGCCACCAGCCGCCACTACCACCTTTCGCCACCAGCTGTCACCACTTCTTGCCGCTAGTTGCCACCGCCTCCGCCACCAGCCGCCACTGTTTCTTGCCATCTACCGCCACCACCTGCTGTCACCAGCCACCACCGCCGCCGTCAACCGCCACCACCGCGCACCACGCCGCCACCGATTGCCACCACTGTTTACCTCGGTCATGCAATCCAATTCCATAACAAATACAACCAAACACATTTTGTCTTTTCAAAAGAATCCTATAAATTCAAATTCAAATTCCTTTTCCAATTCCAATTCCATTTTGTGACAACTGGCCTTTTTCCGGCAGTTGACCGACGACTTTCCATCCTTTGACTATACGTATTCCGGCAATACACCATTCGTAACACGGTGATTATATAAGTTTTATATTATCATTGTATCCCATTCTAAATTCAGGTTCATTTGAGTATAATCAGAATTACAGTTTGAGCTACGGTTTGAAAGTTACGCGAAAAACTGTAAACCGTTCTAGAGGCTCAAAATCCCGACGTCTCCTTTGAATATGAAACCAATGGGGTTAGATTCGGAACGGAAAATAATGAACGTAGGCGAAAACAGTGCACAAAACGGAGTCCTAACGAAGCGGGAAACGCAAAAACTGTTACCCGAAAACACTGATCGGGCCCCGAAACGATTCCCCGGGACACGTGGCGCCTTGGGACATGTGGCGCCTCGGGACACGTGCCCGGGGCAGGTGGCACTCTAAAATGACTGGTGGCAATGCTAGGGGACACTTGTCAACCCCAAAAATGGACCACACGACACATGTCGCGACCAAAACAATGCCACCCCGACACCACCGCTCGGGTGGCGCGAGGGTGGTCATCCCCTTGCGTCGCGTGGCGCGAGACCGACCGAGACGAGGCTATAAATAGAGGTTGACGAGTTCAGCCCATTTTCACACTCATTTCGCCTCCAAAACACACACAAACGGTCCCGATTCTCTGATCTTGTTAAGGTTATCGCCCGGGTCAATCGGTTCTCGCTCAGGATCAATCTGCTAGCCAGGGTCTCAAAGATTATCACCCTAGCTCTCTCTCAAGACTCTCCTTTGTCTTTATTATTATCTCCTTTTCAGATCTAGGTGAGTTCACAGCCCCTCTTTCAATACATGTTTTTACTGTTTTATAAACTCGGGGGAGATTACATACACACACGCACACTATGTATTC
>WOUH02000007.1:1927643-1942523 GCA_009936405.2 Stevia rebaudiana
GTGCTTACTCTATCAATTAGATCCTTTACCCATAGACTAAAATAGCTAGGCATAGCTATTTCTTCATATTTCAACTTCAAAATACCAAACGGAGGAGGAGCCCATTTGATCCATTTTCCTTTAGGAATATTAGGGGAGACCATAGGAATATGCATTACTTGGAAACAAATAGAATCATGAAAACCAGAAGAATGAGTGGGATAATCAAGCTGCAATAAAATCTTTACACCAGTGCTTGACTTCATTGATAATAGATGAAGAAGACATAGCAACTGAATTATGAACAGATGCATTTCTAGCAAGCCAAATCTCTCAGCAACCAGAGAAGATAAAACTACCATAAAAATCTCATTTGATAGAACTGCCTTGCAAACAGGTCTTAGTGAAAACAGACAGACTATCTTGAACAAAACTAGCATGTTGAACACCTTCAAATAAGACCAAACCTAAGAGGCAGTTTCACCTTGACAAAACAAATGAAGTAAAGAATCCTGTTGACTTCTAATGCGTTCCGAGAAGGATCTACTATTATAAAAGAACTTGAACATTATGAGTGATGTTGGAAAACTAAAGTTTCTATATTAGTTTGAGGGGCGTTAAATAGTTTACTTTCTTTTTAAGTATAAAATAATTAGATTAAGCCAAAACAAAGTTGGGTCAACTTATTTAACTTGAGTCAATTTGAGCCAAACTCAAGCTAAACTTTTTGACCTAGTATAAAATTTGAGTTGAGTGGGCCATTTCATTTACAATTCAAGTTGAGTTCAAGCTTACTCTAGTTCAGCATGGCTCAACTCGGTTTCAGTGGCAGATTTAAGGCAAATGGAAACGGGGGTGGTGGGGTGGAAGGCACAAGTACTTGGCCAAACATAGTGGAAACAAAGGTTAAATTTCATAGTTTTATGCTCAAATACAACTAAAATGGAGGCACTTTAGAATAAGATTTAGACAAGGGACACAATAACACCACATGGGTGGAGGTGTGGAGGAGGGCATTACTAGAGACCAGTTTAATTTTATAGTTAAAAATCAAACATTAGTTAAAAAAAATCCTAATTTTTTCTTTAACCTACACATGAGTCTCTCCCACAGCTTCCTTTAACCTCAGTTTTATTGATTCAAATTGTTTTTGTTTTCTTTCTTTGATTTTACTATTTATGCTAATTTGTTTGTTGTTTATAATGATTTTTATTGTCGTTAAATTTTTTATCAGTGTTCATATGAATATGTGGCATCTTTAAATAGTGGTGGTATCTTCATGTAACCTCGGTTTTCCAGGTCTAGGGACTTGTTGTTTAACCGACCCATATATTACCATATTTTGACCCAATCCTAATTTTACCGGATTAGGCTTGTCCTACCCTTACCAGCCCCAACACCAGAAATTCATGTATTCGTCGCTGCTCAACTCATGAAAAGTCATGGTGTATTACAAAACCCATTTTATTTTTCATTTTTTCTATATTATAGTAATTTTGAATATATTATAGTAGATGCCAATACATGTATTGGTGAAGTGATAATCATGACGACGGGTATCCAATTATTTTGGGTGTAACTTGTATGTTACTCGCATATGATGTATTGGTAACGTACACAAAAAAGTTTAAATTCATGATATCTTTTTATGATATATTTTAAATTCATGATATCTTTTTATGATATATTTTAAATTCATGAATTATTTTCACCTTTTCAGTATTTTGATGACATGTTTTTTGTTTAAAACTTGGGTGTTATCGTACATAAAAGATATAATCACTTTAATAGTGACGATTATTTTTTTCATAAAATTTATCAGTTCTCCCAACATGAAACATGAGTATCTCAATTCTCAACATAAATTTATAAAAACGACAATGCAAGTCGATACTTGGGTGTTTTAAAGCTAGGTTCATGGAATTTATTAAAATTAACTCTAAAAATCATTGTAGTTGTTTAGTACTGTTAAGATTAGCATGAAGCTCATAGTTTCTTAAATCTAACTTCTAAACACTCCAATGTCTGAAACATATAATGTATTTTTTATTAACCTTTGTTGGGAATTTTAGTAATTTTAAATTGATTTTTGGGTTGTATTTTGATTATGATTAAATTTTAGATTTTTTTTATATGAAATATGTACTTTTAGATTAGTTTTGAGTTGAAATAGTCAGTTCGGTTGAATCGTCCGACATAACCCGGTTCAACCGGTTAAATCATTTTTTAGCTTAATCCGGTATAGTTAAAATACCGGCTTTTAAAACATTGGTTTACGGTCAAAGTTTAAACCCCGTAATTCTCTATCAAATCCGTAATTTGATTTATAATTTTTATTCTTTAATATATATATTGCCAAGTTAATTACTTTTAGATGTTTCTTTTCCCATATGCAGCAAACGAATACACAGATCCAATGGAATCAACCGAAGCAACGAATTCAAAAACCCCAGATCACAATCAACAGATTTCTCAGCAATATGATGAACAAGATCATCACGCAGATGAAGATAACAATGATCCAAGTATTTCAGAAACAGAGGATCCATTGTTATCATCGGCATCGTCATCCATTAGTCCAACGGAGATTTTAAGAGCAGTGGAGGCGGTGGAGAGAAACTCCGTCGCCATTTCCGATAGCTTTTCATCTCTTTTCGCATCTCTTCGTGTCGCTCTCTCCGAGGTACGTTAATTTTGTGATTAAAGCTTGCCATAAAAATTAAATTGAGCCGAAACTGCATATAAACCCTAAATTGAAATTAGCATAAGGAGATTAGAATTTCTATAAAAGATTTGAATTTTGAAAGATCTACAAGCCTACAAGTGGTATTCTATCCAGAAATTTTCAAGTGCATGTGCATCACATGAAATTTGAATTGAAGCTACGTGTATTTATCACCTGTTTTGAACAAACCCTAAATTCAAGTAAAAGAAATGATGTTTAACTGCTTTTTTGGACGAATTGTGGATTTAAAGTGTTAATTTACTGGTTGTAGGTTACTAGCAGTTCGGTTGATCATGTACAGTGCTTTAATGATGCTGCTGGTCGTCTTCAAGAATCTGGTAATTTACAAATCTTGTGTTACACTTTTCTTATTTGATTAACTTGAAAATATATTTTGTGATGGGTAGTTAACGTGAATTTTCCAAAAAAAAAAAAGTGATTTTCTCGTGATTTTTTTAAGTGATAGCAGCCTATAAAAGATGGTTGTTTTGCATCTTTCTGAGAGGAAATTTTGGTTAAGTTAATACAATTGTATGTATTCATTCATTATTTTAGTGACAATTTTACGTCTCCTATTCTTTTAAGTTAAATCTAATCAAAACTAAAAGAGAACCCATTTCACACAGTAATGTGATTATGTGAGTTGTAATTTACAGTTTAGAGATTTTGTTTGAACAATATCTTACAATAATATCTTGCAGCTTTGGATTCTGCAACAAAGGGGAATCTGTACATAAACTCGTGTCTCAGGTGTGTACTTCATTTTTTCATGATTTTCATCATATATATCACCAATGACAAACTTCATGTGCCATCATACTTGGTTTTTTAAATTGCAAACAAACCAAGATTATTGCAGAAATGCAACAAAGTAAAATAACACCATATTTTTGTAACAATGCGTGATTTTGGACAAATGTAGACATGTAAATTTAAAAACGTGTGACACTTTAGTTTTTTATACCAATTCTTGCAAATTGTATTATCTTCTAAGTCCCAAAAACAAAGCATGACGGTTTTAACCGTCGGTAATTTTTTTTATTCATGTATAATTGTGTAGCAAATAGTATTTAACTGCTGATTTGAATACCATATGTTGCAGATTAAATGAGGAAATGAGAGGCATTGACACTCTAGCAATGCAATTGTATCCTTTTTTTTTCCAATTATTATTCTTTTTATCTTAAGTTAATTCTATTTGGTTTTAAAAACAATATATTTTGAACAATATTTTCTTGACCCTTGTGAAGAAAAGTGTTGCGCAGAAACGTTGATGCTTTGGATACTGCTGTTAGTGGCCTTGTTCGTCTTCATTGATCACATGGTTGCTGTTTTAATCATTTGTGATTCAGTTGAGGGTTGTAATGATTTAGTTTTTATAAAACAGACTTGTTTTTTTAGTGGAAAAAGGATTGTTCTTATGATGGAATCATTGTATTATTAGCTCTTGCAAACCTCATTACATTTATTAACTCGGTTGTCGAGTCCTTTATCACAAAATAATAATGTTACATTCTTGTTTTGATATTCAAGAAAAACATTAAACATATGATATGCAAGTTGAAAAGAGAAAGATTGTGATTATATAAAACAAAAGACAACCATAGAATGCCAACATATTCTTAGATGACAAAATTCATGACCCTAACCAAAAATCTATAAATCTTGACTTTTTATAAAGTCAAATCATATGATACAACAATATATCATTCCCATTTGATTGTCAAATGAAGTTTAGATGTAATGTCTATACAAACTCGGTTCATGCTGTGAACACTGTTGCGGAATTTTCTTGATACATTGATGAATTTATGATCTCATTAGATCTCAATAATGCTCCATGGAAATGAAGAAAACCGCATCATTGATCTGTGATTGTGTTCATCATTGGTGATTTCTCTTCGTTAGATTTATTTGTATCTACCACGTAAAACGTTTGTTAGAGAGCTCAAGGAGTCATAGGCTTCAAGGAAAACCCTAAACAATCTCCTGATTACAAACCCCTCGTTCACCTAACCCAAAAATGTTACCTAATTACAAAAATATAATAAGGTTCTACCTGTTGAAAAATAATTACTAGTTTCAAGTTTCATTAACAAAAACTATACAAGTTGAAGCAAGTTTTTTCGACACTCATGTTGAAGCAAGTTTGAAAACAAATAAGGATGTGTGGTGCTTAGATATGAATTGGTTATTGGTTATGAATGAAGTTATGCATCCATACAAATCATGTGAAAGCCAATGATACATAATTGACCAATGGTTTAATTTATGCAAAACACGAACTAATAAGATTTAGCGTTAATGGCATATATGAGATCCTGTTATATATGTTACATATGAAAATTATGATACAATTGCATGGTTCATGAATCCTGACAAAGTTGACACATGGATGCATGAAGCTTGATAATGTTAAATATTATTTAGAATGATGAATGATGTGTATTCATAATGATTTAAGAACATTCACGCCCCATTCTTTAAAAAGTATGTGAGTATAATCTTTATATTTTTTAGATTGAATAAGAGTGGTTGTGTTTATAAAGGTATAAAAAACTATTATTTAATTGAATATGAGAGACAAATTGTAATGATAAAGGTATAAAAAGTAGTATTTAATTGAATCGAAAAGATAAAAAGTAACGATTTTTAGTGAATTATAAAGATGGAGATAGAGAATAGGATGTGAATGTTCAAACACCACAAATCATAGTTAGTAATAACATTAGAACTTAAGTGGTATTCAACTCTTCAATATATGATTGTCAACATCGTAAAAGATATGATTTATCATGTGATTGCATAGTTTAAAGTTTTTTTAATACAAACCATGAGTTTGATTGATACATATAGAGGAAAGTTGATTTGTCAAAGTAAACATAAAAGGGATAATATTTGTTATGAAGATGAACTATAGATGTATAAAAAACATTGAATGAGATATTCAATTGTCAAACATAGGTGTTCAATTTCAACTTTTCAGGCTTCTTCAAATCTATCAATGTGGAGGTTTCGTGGACATAAACGTGTATGAAGAAACTATTATAAATTTTTCTTCGTGACAAAAGCATATTTCCTACAATAATTTATATCCTTACTAAATAAATAGTGTCATCCTATCATCTCATTTATACACGAGGTTATGTCATAAAAATATGTAACTAATCAAAGCTTATAAAAATTGACATAACTGAAGTATTTGTATTACTCAAAACAATAATAAAAATAGTGGTACTTAAATTTTTCAAGAATCTCTAAATACTTTTTTATACACGACATTTGTTGTTTTGTTTGTAGTAGTACCATTTATCACATATCTATAACGTAAGTTCATCTTTTTTGTTAATTCTGGACAATGACACATACTCGCATGTAAAATCCGGTTGTTTAATATTTTGTATCTGAAACCTTGAAACAATATTTAACCTTTTGTATTCATTTATATTAATTTTAGAATATGTAGTCGTATGAGTTCTGGGCGGTAGTCACCTTGCCCACTCTTTCGAGATGTCCTGTTAATTTAGAACAATCAAAATAAAGGGGATAATGATAATACATGTTGTGATGATGAACTTTAGATGTATAAAAAAAGCGTTCAATTGTCAAATATAGGGTGTTCAATTTCAATATTTGAATGTATTTAGATCTATTTTTTTTTTTAACGGCGGGTGGGAATTGAACCCTGGTATCCAGGGAAACTGTGCTCTAGTATTACCACCAGGCTACAGCTTCAATCCCTATTTAGATCTATTAACGTGGAGGTTTCGTGTACATTACCGTGTATTTGCAGGAATTTTTATAAGCTTCCTTATCTAGTAATCAAAGCATATTCCCTACAATTATATATTTCCTTATTTAATAATTTAATAAATATTGTCACCCTATCATCTAATTTATACATACATATCTTATATCCCACAAAAATGACCAAAAGACTAATAAATTAATAACTAGAATCTCTCTATAATACTAAAATATAACCAACTAGTCGATGTGTGTGGTTCGGCTCAGTCTACACCCGCCCGAAAACCTTAACCATGATCTGTGATCCGTGAGTCCAAACCAACCGGTCAAACCCAAAGTGATCAACACAACATCAAATGTAAATGTCTAGAATGGCTTCCATGATCAATTCTTCTAGAGTTTCATCTACAACTTCAAACACAATATCATCTTCATCCGATAAACTATCTACCCATTGTCCACTTTTTGCTATATCCCTCCTGACAAGATGATCTAGCGTTCGTGGGCCCGCGGGTTGACCGTTATGCCAGTCAACTCGTTCAATAACCTCGTTGACCACATCTTTCTCCAATGAAAAAGTTTGAATCTTCTTTGAACTAATAAATGTCACCCGCGAATGTAAACTAACCAACACTTCCTTGACACAATCATGAAGGAGTTTGTTATGGTCACAGGATGATTCGAACGAGTAATCAGTTGCTAAAAACGCCTCCCAATTAGACTTAGAATGTTTGTAGATATCATTAACATATGAACAAATGAATCCATGATCATATGCAAATGAACTTAAACTCGTTTTTGGTGGTGGAGATGAAGTTTGTGATGAATGTTCTTCAAAGTCCAGACGATGCGGTTGAATTTGAAGCTCAACTGGTGATGATTTGGTAAATGTTAAAGATTTGCTTACATTAATAGATAAATAAATAAAGTTTATAATTGAAATATATACATACCAGATTCAATGGTGCTTGTTGGGCTGCAAATATTGTCTGAGAAAAATGAATCAAGAACCGACACGGGGCTCGGATTCTCTCTGAATTGATCATTATCCATGTTTAATTTACAATCGGCTTTTGGTGAAGAAACATCTGAAAATTCCTGTAGTAAAAAGTGTCTAAAGTGTTACAAAGATTAATGGTGGATAACAGTTAATGGAATAATAATCAAATAAAAACTCACTTTTGCCTAAAATCGCAAAAAGATAACTTTTTTGTAGTGGATTGGTGTTTTTTTACTAGATCGTGTCTTCATTTAAAAATTTACTAGATTGAAACTTTATTACGTTTGAATATAGATAGAACCAAAGTCGCATTTAGTAAATATTTATGATACATGGATCAGGTGTATTCAATGTGTCCACGTCTGTCCTACAAATGTATCAGAAATGATACATTGGGACAAATGTTTTTTTACTGGATTTGTGTTTTTTTACTGTATTCTTTATTGTAGTATATTAAAAAAATACAAATCCAGTACAAAAGATAGGATTCAAACCCACTATAGTTTAATTAATGTAAAATTGATGTTGAGTTAATAAATTTACCAATTGAGATCCTTCAATGGACCCATGGTCTAATAAACCAATGTTTTGTGGGCTCGAGCCACTCCACGTCTTCAACAAACTTTTAGAACCATGAGTTCCATCCGGTTCACGCCCAAAGCTAACCATTGAATCATGTTTAGGAGACGAAAGTAGCACCCTCTCTAAGGTTCTTGACACTCGTTTACTTGAAGAACCCAAATGCTCACCCAGACCCGCACCCTGAGCCACTAGCCTTAACCGTTCGGCTAGGTGCCTTCTTGCTTCCACAAAAACTTCCGGTTCTTGTTTCTTTGAAAACGGTACCGATGGTAATTTTCTTGTTTTAGAAGTATTTCCGTCGATTTTGTCACAAGAATTCATCTTTTGAATGTTCTTCAACTTCTTTGCATTTTTCAGTTTTGTTCTAACATCATTAAACGACACGCGAGTGTGTTTGATCACTTGTTGCTTACTTTTCAAGGTTTGATGAGAGTGCAAATACGAGCATCGACATCCTACATCAACCGCGGATTCTACAACACGTTGATGAGGCTTCAAAACCATAATCTTATCTACAATCTTAGTGTTTTCCTTTTTCTTGTTCGCGTTTTCATGTCGTGATGTTATCTTTTTCCAAAACGATTTCTCCGTTTTGTTGTTCAAAATCTCATCATTCTCTCTTGTGTGATTTGAAAGGTTCGAACTTGTGGTTTTCTTCTTCGTTTCATTCTAAGAAAAAAATATATATCATATCTTAAAAATCTAATCTATTTTCTTATAAATTAAAAGTAGAATCTTGTACTTACATTGATGTTTTTAACTTGTTCATCGAAGGTCAGCATTTGTACTTGTTTCTTACCATGTCCTGCTTCTGAAGGAAGAAAAATCAGTAAATCAAAACACTTTGTTTGAATTTCGAGGTCAACATATGATTTCCCAAATTCAAATGTATTCAGTCAGTTTGACCTCAATAGTCAAAATTAACGTCTGAATACTAAAAATTACGCATCAATTTTGCAGCTTAAAATAATAATTAAAGATTATGAACATAAATTGAACTCACCTGGAAGAGTTTTGTTCATATGGTTCTCAAGTGACGTCAGTTTCCGGTGAAAACCGCCATGGTGGTGGTGGCGGTGATGGTGGTCAAACATACCATTGAAATTCCATACACAACCGATTTGATTTGGTTCAACTGTGGGGGGAGATTTAGTAGATTTTCGTGCCATTGATGGTGAAACCGGATTATGATTATAATCAAGAACTTAAATTACATATGTATCTGGTTGGTAATCCTTAAAGCTTTGAGAACCCACTTGATTGAAAGAGAATCTGAATGCATTCACCCTGCAAAATTGAATTAAATGCATCAACAAATTATTAATTTGAGTAGAATTCAATTACTCATCGTTGACTATAGGTTTTGACTAGCTAGTTGTAATCAGACCTATGAATGAACATACTTGATTTAAAGCTGTATTTAGTTCCAGTTGGTGTACGAAATCTTGATTTTTGTTGATCTTAAAAGACTCCTGATTTGAAAAACTGTAGATGATAAAGAAAATGGGAAATAAGACATTTTTTTCTTAAAAAACTGTTTGAATCCAGAATATGGCAGAAATTGAACGCAAAATCTGATTAAATACGTGATCATTACACCTAATTACAACCGATAGTGTTAACTCTAACCTGACCCATGATAAAGAACTTATAATTGGGTTGAGTGACTGTTAAAAGTGGCGCAAAACAAGAAGAATCTGTTCATGTGAAGAGTTCATTAATGGCGATAGTTAGAGATAGATTTGAACCTTTTGGGGTAACTGTTAATGATGAAGATGATGATGATGATGATGATGATGATGATGATAATAGAGAACCTATTGCTTGTTGATTGACCTTCTTGTTGAGTTTGAGTTTGAGAAGAAGGTAGAAATTAAAGGCAGAAGAGAGAGAGAAAGAGAAGAAACAAATAAGAAAAGTCCAAATTTTAATGCTTAATATTCTGGTGTTCGGTTTTCTTTTCTGCTATAAACATCAGGAAGGAAGCATGGGTGTTCTTTCCATTAAATCGGTTTGATATACAGAAAATTACAAAAATAACCTTCTACTGTATTTAAAAATATACATATGTTTTGTGTTTGAACCTTATATGTGTCATTTGCGGCGCGGACGTATAATGTATCTATGTGTGGACCATCGAAAGACAAAAGTAAAATTACACTAGTTTTAACGTTATTTTACTTATTTTTTTGAAAATAGCGTTAAAAACGATGGGTTGACGGTTAATCATCATCATGAGCCGTGGGTCTTTTTCGAAGCAGCCTCTATGTTCCTACAGGGAAGAGGTAAGGTTTGTCTTCATCTTACCTTTCTCAGACCCTACCTTTAAGTGGGATATACCGAGTACGATGATGATGATGTCTTTGTACTTGATCAGTGGTTTATCTACTTGCGCGATGCTGCGAGGAAACGATAACATTGACGTGGCTAAGTGCGTAAGAGAGCTGTATGTTTGTTCATGCGTAACAAATTTACGTAGACTGAGTTTGATTATTATCGGTCAAGGGGTAATTTATAAGGTTATGTTGATTAATGTGTCAGAATAAATAAAGAATAAAGTGTCATTCTGGTTTCTGATTATATTTCATATTTGTCACTTTAATCCCTAAGTAAATTTTCTCGTCGTTTTGGTCCATTTAGTGCCATTTTTGTCCTTGGCTTTGTAAGTTGGTACAATTTTAGTCGGTGATTATATTTAATATTTGTCACATCTGGTGTGACGGAATGACGAAATTGGCACCAAGTTATAAAACCATGTACCAAAATGACGAGAAAATTACTTAAGGATCAAAATGACATATGAAATATAACAAGGACCAGAATGACACTTTAAACTTAAATAAAAGTGGTACCAAATAACGATTATTCTAATAGTATCAAGATGGTTGTTAATAAGTCATTTCTTAAATGAGTTGAGAATTTAAGTCCGATAGTTAATAATAAGATTGATAAATTATTGTTAAAAGAGGAGGTGGCTACATATTAATCATAAGATAAAGAGGTTAACACTGGTAGGTATACGTGCATAATATATTTTGGTGTTCTAATTGTTCTGGTAAGTTAAAAAACTTAAATGTCATTAAATCATTTCAGCGTCCTTGCATAAAATCCTCAAAGAAAAAGTTATGATAGATAAATAAGGAAAAAATATTAAACAGGAAAGAAATACCTAAGATGGTGTCTAGTCTAGATACGTTATCATATATCACTATTTTCACACAACCATGTATCACTTTCATTTAAGCAAGTGCATCTTTTTTCTCAAAGGTTGAGTCATGTCTAACCTAGACAAGTCATGTTAATATGATTTAGAGCTCATCACATTAGAGTTATCAACATGCTCGGATGGTTCATAACATTCTCATCTAATCGGTACGCTAAAAGACCCTTCTTATTTAAACCGAGGATCAAACTTGAGTCTCTTTTAAACTAATACATCAAATTTTAATGCTTCAAACATAAAAAATATTAAATAAATATAATACATCAAAACATGTGTGATTCTTAGAATCATACCATTTTCTTCTTAACTTTAGGGTCTATACACACAAGTCTTACCTAATTTAAACCACGGGAATTTTGTTTAAATGTGTTAAAACTTAGAAATAATGTAAGTGGAAACAAACAATCAATGACTTAAAAGCCAGATGCAAACATGGGGTTTGGCTTTCACCACACAAAAACTAGACAGTTCATCCAAATTGACATAACGGGACAAATTGACGTCTTTTTTGCAAATCTGTTTTTAAATTATATTCTAGCTTTTTTCCGGAAATTAGTATTTTCAAGCAAGTGCCCATTTGTTTTTGGGAAATAATAATTGTGTTCATTATTATTTCAAGAAATTATATGGACCCGTGACGGTGATATCAGCGATCACTATACGTTTTTATATTCACTTTTAATGCCCAGAGTTTAATAGGTGGTTTAATTGAATTATATCCATCGATTATAACATATAGTAGTTGAACTGGTCAATATTAACGTTTTATTTCTGTTAGATAACGGAAGAGATAACAGGTACAAAATCATGCACACTTCTATCTATAACATATATAAATAAATGAAGGTACCGGATTTAAAGGACATAAGGTGATGGCCAGGGGTTTGAATCCACCTGAGAGAGATTTAAAGGACATCAGGTGATGGATCGAATCCGGATTTAATTAACTCGGGTTCGATTCTGATGACGAACGAAGGTTTACCCATTCCACGAGGTTTCTGCGCATCTGGTGTGGTCGTGGATTCGCACAGAGGTCGAGTAGTGGACTTTGCTTACATGCCGCGAAAGTTGCTTACATGCCGCGAAAGTGAGTGGTAAACGTGAGAAAAAAACGCCGTTGAATAAAAAAAAGTTAAACAATAGAAGCTTTTGCCAAATATAGCCATCAACCGTCTTATTGTTCCCCTTTCAACCACATATAACAAGCAAGTAGGATAATACGAATACATACACACATATAAGAAACACAAAATAAAATCCAAAATCTAATAAGCTCTGTGAATTAGGTGTGAAATTATTATAGTAGGTTGAGTGAAAATGTCGCAATAGCTGGGACGATAAGATACAACAACTTTATAAGTTTAATAATCCATTTTCTATACATATTCGTTAAATATGAATTTAGTTGATAATAAAATAGTAAGGTTTTCTTATATAATGTAACAACTACCTAATCTCTCACAAGGGACAAATAGGTAGGCAAATTGAGTAATAAATAATTATTTATAAATAGTAATAATAATAATACGAAATAAAATAAGAATCATATTTCGCTCAAGGACAAGTTTTGTCTCAGTAAGCATCTATACTTCATCTCACAAAAATCTACTTGGATTCTTGATTACTCTTTTCATTTAATCGATTAATAATATACAAGAAAACAAATTAAATAAGATTATTTTTTAGGTAGTTGATTAAATCATTAACATGCATTTTTATACTTTCTTTTTCCATATTTGCTATTTTAAATGTCACAAAGTGTAGGGTTAAAATAAATAGGTTTTGTATTATGATTTCATGACTTTGACATACTAACTAATTTTGAGACGTTAGATCGAATAATTTGATGCAGTCATGAATTTTCGGTAGAAAAAATCAATAAAGAAATAACAAGATTGGGTATACTTATTTTTGTATTGAATATATACATACCCGAATTAGATCAAAGATTGTTCTTATATAATAAAAGAACCAACACAATGATTTGCCAAACAATCTAACGTACATTAAATTATATGTTAAAGCGCAAGTAAGTAGTGTTATAGTGGAAGAACCATCGATAGCAACTAAATAGTTGTTGATGACTAAGTTACCATTGCTAGCTCATTGCCACTGCTTATCGATCAAATTTGTCACTGTTACACATTCGTGGCTAATGCACAGTTGCTGAGTGAATACTATGGCTAAGTTATCATTGATGATCAATTCTTATTTATCATAATTGCCGATCGACGATCTAAGTTACCACCGAGGATCAGTTTTCTAATAACTTTTCATCTATGATCATAGGAATCCGATAAACCTTGATTGAATAACTAACATATATGAGAAAATATAATATTTTTGTGTTGATTTGGTAGCTCGATCCCCATCAGAGGTGTTACCTCTTGGACATCGTCCCAGAGACGTTGTCCTTGAACCCTTTGCGAATGTGTGTGTTTTGCCTTGATTGTGAGAGATGGTGTCTAATACATGTTTAATGGGTTAATACATGTTTAATGGGTTTGTGGCAGGCGCGGATCTACATGGGGTCGAGGGGTCTCCCGGGAGACGGCTCAATTTTTCGCCCGAAGTGTAAAAAAAAAAATCGTTTTATATACCGGGAGACCGCTAAATGAAAATTTTGAGACCCCTTACCGAATATTAGGAGACCTCTAATTCCCTAAAAAAATTTAGTGACAGTGAGAATGAGAATGTGAATGTGAATGATAATACGAACGAGAATTTGAATGTGAATGAGAATACAAATGTTAGTGACAGTGAGAATGATGACATTGAGGATGAGAATGATGATGTTGAGCATGAGAATGATGATGTTGGTTCAAATTCAGTTAATTATATTACTTCAAGTTCAAGTACTTCAAGAACAAATCTTTTAATTAATTTGAATGATCTTCCTTCGGACCCTTCGGATAGGCCACCTATTGTTAGTTATAACCCAAATCAAATCGATGAAATTAGAAGACATTATCTTGTTAAAAAAGCTTATCAACCTCGAGGTAAAAAATTTCCATACTCGATCCTTTCTGGTAAGCGTAGGCGTTTTTTGGTGCAATGGTTTGATGAATATGTGTGGTTAGAGTATAGTCCTAAAGTAGACAAAGCATATTGTTTATATTGTTACTTGTTTCCAAATAATGTTGGTAATCAAGGTGGAAAAGGTGCCTTTTCAAAGCAAGGATTTCAAACTTGGAGTAAAAGAAGAGCCTTCAATGATCATGTTGGGTCAGTTGACAGTTTTCATAATACGGCGATGCAAAAATGTGAGAATCTCATGAAACAGAAACAATCAATTAATGTGAAGTTAAATAACCTAACTGATGAAGAAAAGATTGCAAATAAGTACAGATTAATGGGTTCTGTTCGTACTACAGGATTCTTGTTGGAAAATACTTTACCATTTCGTGGTCATGATGAATCGGAAGGATCAAAATCTAAAGGTCTTTATCTTGCAGTATTAAAGTTGATTAGTGATAATAATACGGAGATTGGTAAGTACACATTGGGGAATGCAAAGAAGAATAATAAATTGACAGCCCCATCAATACAAAAAGAGATCATCGATTGTTTTGCAAAAGAAGTTACAAAGAGGATTTGTGATCAAATTAAAGATGATGTGTTTGG
>WOUH02000007.1:1947136-1960318 GCA_009936405.2 Stevia rebaudiana
GGCCATATTGTAGAGTTGCAACGTAACGTTTGGGTAATAAATGTTTGCTAGATATATAAACACAACCTTAAGATCTTATAACCCCATGATAAAAATGTAGAAAGTGAGTCACGTTTATTAAAATTAATAAAAAAATTCTGATAACAATATTCTCGTTATTCATGGCCCGGGAAACAAACTAGTACAATGGCAATGTTACAACAAACTAATGACAAATAAATATAAAATAAGCCTTTTATATTAGTCAATAGATATACACCGATGTTCTTCAACATGTTATTGTTCAAATCTCCCAGGTTTTCATCCTAGACTTGAGTCTTCTTCTTGTTCCTTGACTACAGCAATGAGCAAACTTGTTGTGCAGTTGAAGATTCGTGTTAAAAAAATATATTACTGATTCATGGATACATCATTGAATTCCTGCATTCTGACTTTTTAAGTGATTTGTTAGCAGGGTTTTAAACTAGATAATATGAAATTTTTTTATTACGTAACAAATTAACTTTTTGATGCTCAACAAGAATCATGAACAGGCACTAAAAGTTACTTATGTATAGTACATATGGATTTAAATGTGATTCCATTTAAAAGTGATTCCATGTAATATGTAATTTGTATTTGTAACAATATAAGTTGTAAATTGTACATGTAATATTTATCGTCTTTCATAATTTAATGAAATTTCATATTTTTTTGCCACCTCTCTCATGTATCGCACTCTTGGTAACTGTAATAGATTGAGCTGTTATAGTAAAGAGACAAGAATATGGCAATTGGGTTGTTATGGTATCTTTTGAGCATCCTTAATACTTTTTTTTTTTTAACGGCCAGAAATTTTATTAAACATCAAACACTAGCAAGATACTAGCTAGCTATGAAGGAACTTAATAGAGGGGTGGAGAAGGGTAGAATGGCCTCATTATTAATGTTGGACCACCTTCATTCAACATGTCAGGGCATAAATAGGTGATAAAAAAAGTTCATGAATGGAACCGGTATGCGCGCTTCTAGCCTAGTGGTTACCTTTGACTTACCTAAGAAGGTTTAAATTTGGGCTGAGGCATAAAGCTCAGGCAAGGTAAGAGAATTTACTCAGTTGAGGTTCTATCTACATTATGCTCGAGTGTATGACTTAGAGCGTAAAATACAGAAGAGGATGATTGATCTCGTCTTAAGTGTATGCGTTCTTAGCCGTTAAAAAAAATACCATATATTGTATTTAGATTTTATATATAATTAACAATCCATTGAAAAAATGTTTTGGAAATAAAGGTGAGTGTGTCCATCATTTTAGAAAACAAAATGGAAAGATGGAGGTGATGGTAACGTGAGATACTGGTTAATTATAAAATAAAGAATTTGAGATGATCGAGTCGTCGTGTCGTATATCACAGGATAGAACACTATTTTCTATAAAAACACAAGCTATCATTTATGTGCTTTGAATGATTACTAAGACCTATTAGCATTTACATTTTATTAATTGTGTTTGTAAAATAAAAAATTTTAAACCCATATTTCTAACTAATGTATATTTTTATTAGCACTAATGGTTTACGAAGACGTCTTTGTTTTATCCTTTAAGCGTTTTTTATATTACAAATATTTTTCACAAATACAAAATTTACAAAAGGATGCGTTATGGATGCTACACTCTTTTTTCAATAACAACTTGTCCCATTATGTTATCATAATTAGTTATTTTTTAACACACAATATAACTATCAAGTAGTTTTTAGGTGTGCCATGTGTTCAATACCAGACAATAAATTATCAGAGTAATTTAGGAGTAGATTTAAGTGTAAACATTAATTTGCTATTAGAAAAATCTTAAAACGTCATATCAAGAAACACACGAAAAATTAAGAAACCAGTTTTATGATCAGCAGTGGGAGTTGAAAAAGACAGTTGGGTCAAGGCTAAAACTACAAGTTTCAGTATATACTATAAAAACAGATAGTTGTAATATTTTTTTATGATTAGAAAACCCAATAACATTTATTTTAATTTAAATAAAGTAAGACGTATTTTAGTTATTTTATCTAATATTAATTATAATGAATACATTAAAAAAATATTATGGTTGCAATATCGAGGTATTTATGTCACTGGCATATGAGAAAATATGTTATCTAGTATCATCGTAAATTACGATTCACAACTCATAAACTAAACAAATTATTGATGCTGAACAAGTTGTGATTTGAAACTAAATAAGTATGTGGATTTTTGGAAGACAAGGTGAATTAGGATTTTCATCATATTCAACAGCGGAGGAAGTTACCCATGGAATCAATGGATCTGGTCTTACCGCCATTGTTACGGGTATGTGCTTCCAGATTTCTGTTTCTCTTACTTAAATTCGTGTTTCATTTCAATAATGAAGATAAAAATGGTGTGGGTGTTTGTATAGTTTAAAAGTCAACTTTTTTAGTTCTTACTCCATTCACCTACAACGTGGATGTTCTTTCTCTAGATCTATTTTCACTTCCTAGATCATGGAATTCAAAATAAGAAAACTAGCTAATTGTTGTTTGTGTCATGGACTATCAAGAAAATTAAAGGCCAATAAAATTTTAATAATTCATACTTTGACCTATTAGCTTGTAATAATTCTATCTCGTAAAATTTTTACCTTTAATACCAAGTTTTATATCATTTAGTTGTGTCAGTCCCAACCAACGAAACGTATTAGACTGTAATAATGTCCACTCATGAAGCTTTTACCACTGGTCCCAAGTTTTATACCATTTAGTTGTGAAAGTCCCAACTAACGGAACGTTACTTCGCCAGCATATTACTTATATGTTGGCGTGACATAATGTAATGTCAGCAAATTTTTGTCTCGTCAGCATGGCACGTCAAAAAAAAAAACCTTATCATGTCACCATGTTACATGAGCATTATGCTAACATATATAGTTAGGTTCTATTAACTAGGAACAATCACAAATAAATGATATAAATGTTAAAGACTGATGGTAACAGTTTGAGTTGGGTTTATTACATTTAATAATAAAACTTAATTTGCCAAAATTAAATGGCAAATTGGATTTTAATAATCTAAACTTTGACCCATTGACTTGCAATAATCCCAATTCAGAAAATTGTTACCAACAGTCCAAACTTTTATATCATTTACTTGTGGCAGTTTCGAACTAACGGAAGCTAACTCTGTTAGCATATTGCTGACGTGGCGTAACGCCAGATCAGCAAATTTGTGCCACATAAGCATGCCACGTCAGTAAATATTGTCACGTCAGCAGATATTGCCATGTCATCATGCCACGTCAGTAAAATCTTGCCATGCCAGCAAAATCTTGCCACGTCAGCATGCACATCATCAATAGGTTAACGGAGTTAGCTTCCGTTAGTTAGGGACTGCCACAAGTAAATGGTATAAAAGTTTGAAATATTAGTAACAAATTACTGAGTTGGGATTATTACAAGCCAATGAGGCAAAGTTGGGATTATTAAAATCAAATTTGCCAAATTAAATTAGAAAAACTTTACAAAGTACGAACATTCGTGTGGTGATGTAAATCACTTAAGCTGATGAGGTAACACATAAAATATTATGTGCATTAAAGTGTTAGTTTGTCCACAAAGAATAGCGTTTGCAAGTAGAGGAGATCTA
The DNA here is from genome assembly GCA_009936405.2 of Stevia rebaudiana. NCBI lineage: Eukaryota > Viridiplantae > Streptophyta > Magnoliopsida > Asterales > Asteraceae > Stevia > Stevia rebaudiana. Next base: position 1,950,773 of record WOUH02000007.1, read on the forward strand.
GAAAAAGAGTTAGCAAAGTCTAAATTACATTTTTCATTTATTTAAAATTAACCAAGTTTAACTTTAAGGTAAAGGTTCATGCAAAAATCACATTTTCGTGCGAGAATTAAAAAACCACAACTTAAGTGAACTTTAAATATTTCTCATTTTTTCATACGTAATTATTTTTTAAAACGAATTGTATTATTGAATCATAAATTTTATCTTCTTTCAAACGAGTATAATAAGGCATATAAAAAAGGAGAAAAATTGCGTTATAAAATTTTAATACTACATATATGCTGCATAATGATAATTTAATAAAATTTTAAAACTACATATATGCAGTATAATGATAGTTTACAAATTACAATTCTTTAAATTTAAATTTGCGTTTCTGGAAAAGATTTATTTAGAATTTTCTTTATTTTTTTTCATTTTTTAATGTACTGCATATGTGTAATATTATTATAGTATGTCATACTGCATATATGCAGTATGATGATAATTCATATATTTTAGTACTTTGAGCTACTTTACGCATTTTCCTATAAGTGTTTTTTTATGTATCGTGAAATCGTCAAAACTAGACATTGTTATGTTTCACCATTGGTTTTTTATCTTAATTTTAGGTTGGTCTGTTTAAAAAATTTAAAAATGGTAACAAATGGTTTGGTTCGCGGTTTCGCAATTTACGTCTCCCAACAGAACATGTTGTCTATATAGGTTGGCTTATACCGACTTTGTTTGTCGCTGGGACGCCACAACTTTTGTACCGGCTATGATAACTAAATGATATGAATTATGTCATAACCGTAAATATAAAAATCAATGAAAAGATAAATAATCAACGAGAGGCTCTCCATTAATCTTTAAAAAACCATTCATGAGTTGTGCAAAAAATATATATTAGGAACTTAAACGAACAAAGCTCGAGCCGAAGCTCTTTTTATGCTTAAAGAATCAATTGAACTTTTTGTAAGATCATAAATTAAATAAACCTAAATAAGATATATTAATTTTATATATTTTATGGCAATTTTCTTTCGCCTTAGCCAAATACCATCATGATTGCTTACCAAGGTATGTGTATACACTTAGGAGCTACAAGTGGTATCGGGGCTGAGACTGCACGAGTCCTTGCATTGCGTGGAGTTCATGTTATTATGGCGGTAAGGAATACAACAAAGGGTTTAGAAGTTAAGCAAAGTATCGTTACCAAGATACCCGATGCTAAAGTTGATATAATGGCGTTAGATCTAAGCTCTATGGCATCCGTAAGAGATTTTGCAACGAAATACCTTTCCTCTCGTCTTCCCTTAAACGTTCTAATGTAAGAAACCATACACGTTAAAATAGATGTGTCGGACAGGTTGAATAACGTGTCCTTATAACCCGTAATATTTTGGGGTGGAACAATTACATGAATTAATGTTGAAAGCTAAAGGTTTTTTTTGTCGTAAGTAACAATGCAGGGGTATTGTCTCCAACATTCAAGCTTTCTAAGGAGAAGATCGAACTTCATTTTGCAACTAATCATTTAGGTATGTTTAAATAGTTATTTATATACAAAAAGAAAACTAAAAAAATACAGATTTATGCATCAACTAACACTTCTTTTGTTTTACCAAATATAACAAGTACAATGGTTTTGATTTATAGGTCATTTTCTGTTGACGAATCTGTTGCTAGAGACGATGAAGATGACATCATATGAACAAAATACAGAAGGACGAATAATAAACGTATCATCTGGAGGACATCGTTTAGCATACAATGGAAGTTTTTCTGATCATATAAATAACGAATCAAGGTAAATAAAAAGTAAGATACAAAATTTTAGCAATATACATTTAGCTCGATCGTGCACACTTAAGCTAGCTTAACACTATGTCATATGACACTAATGTCTCATGTAGTTATAATCATATATATGCTTATGGATTGTCAAAGCTGGCGAATATACTTCATGCTAACGAGTTAGCAAGGCTTTTGAAGGTGACTTTGGTCTTCTTGTTAGCTATAACTGTTTTGACATGATGCGAGATTATATATACTAACCCATCTTGATTAGGACGAAGGGGTCAACGTCACTGCCAATTCATTGCATCCTGGGTTCATCGCCACAGAAATTTTCCGTGACCATAATATCTTCTCAGGTAAATATAAATCATACAAAGCTAACTAGAAACTAATAACTATTGTAAAATGTGATTAGGGTTAAACCCGTTAGCTAGGCTTTTAGCAACATGTTTAGTTATGTCTCTACATAAATTAAGTAATGTATATTGTTTGCAACAATGTGTTTGTTGATATCTTTTGTGACAGGTATTTGCAACAAGATTTTGAGGTACTTCATAAAAGATGTTTCGCAGGTTTGTTTCAGTATATTCACTAGACATGGCTTACATAGTTGAATTTTTTTTTTTTTTTTTTGGTTGGGATTGTTCTAACTTGTATGATGGTTTTTGGGTAAAGTTATAATGTGTTTTGGTTTTTAGGTGTTACGTAAATGACATTTATGGAGATAGACACTTGTCAGTGAACTAAAGGACCTCTGTAAATCGCATTTATAGATAAGTACAACACATCTGTAAATGAGATTTACCAAGGTATCTGAATCTGACACTTGTGTCCACCTTCGTAAATGCCATTTACGAAACATCCAAAAATCAAAACACACTTCAGTTTACTCAAAAACCATTAAACATATGCAAAAATCACGGTTTATTAAAAACTTTTACATGGTTGATGTGTATTTAATTGTTTTTACCTTTTGGTGTTCAGGGTGCGGCAACAACTTGCTATCTAGCTTTAAATCCAAAGGTAAAAGGTGTGACGGGCGAGTATTTTTCCAACTATAGTTTGGCAAACCCATCAACAAGAGCTAAAGATCAAGAGTTAGCAAAGGAATTGTGGGAGTTAAGTTTGGGCTTGACTAGCTCAAAGTGATACCCCATTATTTATTTGGTTTGTTAATTCGTGTGTCAAACCGTCGGGTTCGTATGTATATGGTGAAATATATATATAAAGTTTGGTGGAGATTCATTTGCGTTTATCCTTGTGTTCATACAATAAAGTTTATCCTTGCAACCTATTCTTGGTAAAAAATTCCTTTTAATGCAGTCAACACCTTTTGTTAAACTTTATTGTACTTTATAGAGGTAACTTACTAACTTTTTAGAAATGTAACCAATTTTCTTTAAGTGTTTCAATTAAATCATTCAAAATTTTTATGTTCTTATAAAGTCACTTATCTTTCCTTAAGTGTTCAAATTATATGTTTTTTTTAATATTGAGGTCGTTTAAAGTTTAAAATTTTGAGTTTTGCTTTTCTTATTCAACCTTCAATTCAAATCCTTCTTCTCATTCGTGCTTCCATATGCCAATACATTTTTTCTTTTTAAATATAATTTGTTAACCAAATATTATATGACCAAAATTTTATATTTTCATTGTATTCGTAACAACAAATATATTCGAGGGATTTCATTTTCAATTAGATAATGATTTCTTTGGTGTGTGGTTGCCTATACAAATTTCGTGTTTTGAATTCTTGGTGCATTTTCTGAACCCTTTCAAGAGGTTAACCAACAACCCGTTTGACCCAATTTAACCAAAAAGAATATATGAAGGCTGAAGCTTTTTTGACTAACAGAAGGACTATACAAAATACTACGAGACAATTCAATAAATCAACATAAAACGATTACCGTCTTGTAAAATAGTTGTCACCGCACCATCGCGCGGGTATTATACTAGTACATTGCACACATATATATATGGGTTTACTCCAATTTAAAAACTCTTAAAAAGTATATATATAACTATTATAGAAAAATTAAATGAAATGAGTTTGGGTAAACGCACTACCAACTACCTAAATCCGCCCATAGGTTAGAGGGGAGGGAGACCTACCGTTTTTCCCCATTTTTCCTCACTGCCACATCAGCGCCACATCAGCTTTCTCACTTTTCCTTATTTTTCCCCATTTTTCGCGTAACCGTCCCATTTTCCCCCACTTTCCCCATTGCCCTCTTTTTCTTCCTCTCTTCTTCCGGCCCCGATCAGTGACTTTTCCCCGTTTTCCACCACCGTGGATCCGGGGGTGGTGTTCCCGGTTTTTCCTGAATGCCACATCATCTCCCGATTGTTTCCTCGAGACCTACTCCTTCCCCTCTTATATTAATTAGTGGTTCTTTAAAATAATTTATGTAGTGGGAAGGTCTAGTCGGTGTCTTTGTTTTGGTGTATCTTGTCAGAAAGTATTATTATAATTACAGCCTTCTTTTTGCCCAGCATCGATTTTTCGAAAACAATTCGATGATTAAAATCTAAAAAGGGTGAGTATGTGGATTTTTGGAAGAAAGGGTGAATCGGGATTTTCAGCATCTTCAACCGCAGAGGAAGTTACAGATGGAATCTCTGGATCTGATCTTACCGCCATTGTTACTGGTATCTTCTTTGGTTTCTCAATCTTAATCAATTTATGATATGTTTGATTTGAATAATCGAGCTTAAATGGTGTCGGTATTCATATAGTTTGAAGTTCAACTTTTGAGTTCTCTTTTCTGTGACTAAGTAAATATGATTTGGAGTTCAAAAATAAATCTTGTTCAGTTGTTTATCGAGCTGAAAACCTTACAATCAAGTAAAGCATCGTAGTGGTTTCAGTTGAACTCTTGAGGTCAAAGATGAATTTCTGGTCGGGTATCTATCTGTCTATTTGTTTGTTTTGTTGTCATTTTCACATCATATTATCTTAATTTTTGTCACCGTCTCATTGTTTTTTAAATAATATTTTATATATAGGTTCACCGAAACCATAAAAACAGAGGGAAGTAAATAACATTTGTGTCGTTCATCTTTAATACAAAGTACAAAAAAAATATAGTATAACAAATATCCATTAAAAAAATCCAGTACAATAGAAAATCCAATATAAAAGTAAATTTAGTACAAATACTAAATTTTTTGTACTAAATTATTTTGTACTAAAGATAAACGACGCACAAGTGTTCCACAGTTTCATCTTTATTTATGGTTCCCCAATGAACCTTGCTCTTTATCATATGCATATGTATATGCATGTGAATGTATATGACTAGTTTAAGTTTTTTCTATTTTTGTGGAATCATTCGGTTTGTTGTTCTTTGTTCGCACCGGTAAGCCGACTGGTTTGCTGTCCGATCTTGTTTTAAAAACATTGGTTTATACGGTATTCTTAGTTCTCTACTTAAGATTTAATTATGTATCAAAACCACACATGTATATAGCTATTTTCAAGCAAAGGAGGGACTTTTTTCTGTTTGTCTTTTAATTGTTTAAGAACTTTGAGAAACTTAATTATTAATGCATACTACGGCTAAATAGTTGACTTCTATACATGTAACTAGCCTATTGACTCGTGTACTACACGGTTGTGTATAAGTGAATTAAAATAAAGTAAATTTTTTAAAGTTTATTAAAAAAAAATAAAGTACAATTTAGAGAGTTTTTAGAATAAAAGTTTGAAAAATTAAATAGTCTATTGACATGTGTATTGCTTTTATTGTTTATCTCATAAGATTAAGATATTAGAATCACTGAAATCGAGGTTTTCAAAAGTAAAAGTTTGAAAATAAATTAATTTTATGTTTCATAATTGTTCACTTATTAAATTGAATTTATTATATAATTAAAAGATTATGTTAATGCTTAGAAGATTGTGAAACATCAAGTGTCACATGTCATGTAATTTAATAGGAGGTGACTAGTAGCAAAAGCGTCTTCACCATACGACGGTGCTTAACGTTATTTGTATACGCTGATCAGGAGCTACAAGTGGTATCGGGGCTGAGACAGCAAGGGTCCTTGCATTACGGGGAGTTCATGTCATTATGGCAGTAAGAAACACCGTAAAAGGTTTCAAAGTAAAACAAAATATTCTTGAAGAGACACCCGATGCAAAAGTCGATGTAATGAAGTTAGATCTAAGCTCTATGGCATCCGTAAGAGATTTTGCAGCACAATATCTTTCCTCTGGCCTTCCTCTACACATTCTAATGCAAGAAACCATATATACCTCAAATAATGTTTTAAAATGAATCGTTTGAGCGGGTTTAATTAACAACGGGTCATTGTTGTTTGTTTGTTTTGTTGTAAGTAATAATGCAGGCGTTTTGTCTCCACAATTCAGGCTTTCAAAGGAGAACATTGAACTACATTTTGCGACTAATCATTTAGGTGCGTTTGAATGCATTCACTTTTGACGAATTTCTTGCTAAAGATGATACTTCATACACACTAATTATTTTGTTTTCAGGTCATTTTCTTTTGACGAATTTGTTACTTGAGACAATGAAGACAACTTCATATGAACAAAAGAAAGAAGGAAGAATAATCAATGTGACTTCCGAAGGACATCGTTTCACATACAAGGGAGCATTATCGGATTATATGAACAATGAATCGATGTTAAAGAAAACACGTATTCTCCTTATAAAGAAAACTTGATTGTAAAATACATCTAACTTACTTTTTTATATGGTAATGTATTATGCAGCTATAGTTCTATGTATGCTTATGGACTATCAAAATTGGCTAACATACTTCATGCTAATGAGCTTGCAAGGATTTTGAAGGTGACTTTAGTCCTTAATTATACTATATATTATAACTAGTTAGTTGTGTCTTGATGTCAGATTACATGCATGTATATTTTTGTAAAAGCTGAATGTCAATTTCTTTGGTCAAAATGTCAAATTTGATCATTTTAGCTTATATGTAACTGACCCATATATATCTTGATTAGGAGGAGGAAGTCAATATCACTGCAAATTCATTGCATCCAGGGTTCATTGACACCGAACTTTTCCGTGGCCACAATATTTTCTCATGTACGTATACAATCCTTCAAATGATGACTACAAACTTGTTTTAAAGATTGTGTTCGTTTAATCTTGTTTTGTCACAGTCATATGCAACAGAATTTTAAGGTACTTCATTAAAGATGTTTCACAGGTTTGTTTTTAGGTTTATTTTGGTATATTCGTTAGACATAGTCATTGGTAGTTGTTTGATTAGTCGCGGTGTTCAGGGTGCGGCGACAACATGCTATCTTGCTTTAAACCCAAAGGTGAAAGGTGTCACGGGTGAATATTTTTGTGATAGTAATTTGGCGAACCCATCATTAAGAGCTAAAGATCAAGAGTTAGCCAACGAATTGTGGGAGTTTAGTTTGGGTTTGACTTGCTCGAAGTGATTCTTTATCCATTTGTTTGAGATGAAAGGATCGGGAATCTTTTTGTTGCGTATGGTGTATGGTTGTGGAGATTTATGACAATAAAGTTTGTAATTGTGTTTTATGAAATTACCGAGTGTCTTCAAACTCAAAATGTGTCATCGCATGTTGTAATTGCGATGTAATAGTCCCAAAGGGGATAGTATGGTAGTAACTAGTAAGTGGTATATTCTCAAACAAGTGGTTATAGTTTTAAATCCTACAAAATGCACATGTGCCGGATTCTACATAATACAACTTAGATGCAAAACGACACGTACACACTTTATGTATATGATCCCAAAATTTTCAAAATACAAGGTAACAATTTCCGAGCTATTGTTTGGAAGTAGGAACAAACAATTTAACCCTTGTCAAAAGTTGTTTTTAATATTTACTATATTTATGAAGCATCTTTATTTAAAAAATTGTTACAGTTTGTATCTTGAAAATTACAAAAATAACTCTCTTATAATAATATGAATACACCAACAACTGAAAGATAATAGTTTCTAGCTAGCAAATATCTTATAGTCTATGATAGACATATATTGATGCCTTGATGGTAATTAAGATGTCTTGGATCTTCATTTTATTGAAAAGGTTAAGAGATAAATTTATGAGGTATAAATGATTAATTAATAAAGAGTAGATTTCAAGTCCCTTTTAGCAATTTAGTGGTCCAATCCAACTGCAAGTAAATCTTAAAAATGGTTTGACAAAAACCAAATTGGTATCCATATCCACATATACATCCACGTCCGTACAATTAAACTCTTGTTTCTCAACCTGTGATTTGGAATCCATAACCAGAGTATGTGGATTTTTAAACGAAAAGGTGAATCGGGATTTTCATCATCTTCAACAGCAGAGGAGGTTACCGATGGAATCTCTGGATCTGGTCTTACCGCCATTGTCACGGGTATCAGCTTACTTTATTTATTCTTCTTTCATTTCAATAATTGAGGTCAAAAATGGTGTCGGTGGTATGTGGTCTCATTATTTGGAGTTCAAAAATAAGACATCTATTGTATTTAATTGAAAAAACACTTAAACTTTTACAATCAATTAAAGCATCGTTGTGGTTTGAGTTGAACTCAAGAGCTCAAAGATGAAACTTGTGTCATTTATTTTCACATCACATATTATTATCGTTATCATTATCTGTTTATTTTGAAATATATAAGGACAGATATGATTACACTTCGTCGAGCGTCTTCTTGTCATTAAGAATGTTTAAAGCAACAAAGAAATAAATATGAGAACTCTTTGATAGTTTTTAATGGTTCATAATCTCTTAACAAACATGATACCAAACAGCCCCTCTAAATATATATGAATTTAAGTTGCTGTAAGTAGTGCAATACATAGATAGTGGGAGAGAGAGTTTCAGATATCAGAGCTTTCAAATCTCATTCTCTATTTACATATCTACAATTTGATCAAAAATCATATATTTCTAAATTTATATATAGGTGTTTTTTAACCCTTCACGTCTCATTCTCTTTTTCGATCTATATATTAATCACAAATACTTATTTTATTATTAAGTGTCTCTCCTACACACTCAAAATAATTTTTGAGAATCTTTATGTAAAAAACCTCTAAGTTTGAGAAATTGAGATTTAAATATAGAATGAGATGTAGGTACACTTTCACACAAAATCTCTAATTTATAGAAAAAACTCTAGAATAAAGAATGAGATGCAAATGCTCTTATACCGTCACGTAAAAAATTAGTGATACAAGATTACATGAGTGCATATATACCAAAGGGGATTTGCCCTCGTGGTATTTGTATGACAAAATGGAGACTCCTCTTAGCCAAATGGCCGGCGAGGGTTCATTGGCTTCCCAAAAATTTGAGAGTCTTAATAAACTTTGAGACACTCAATAGACTATACGTAGCTTATTTGTTTATGACAAAGTGAGGCTAACACAGTCCATGGTACAAATGTCATCTTATTTTTTTTTTTCATTTTTTTTTACCAAAATCACATAAAAGTTTAAATAACTTCTATGCAATTCATACAATTTAAAGCCATTTTTTTAATTTGCTATTAGTCAAATCTCAATCATAAAATGGTTGTTAACGTATATACATGTACTGATAAGGAGCTACAAGTGGTATCGGGGTTGAGACAGCACGAGTTCTCGCATTACGCGGAGTTCATGTCATTATGGCAGTAAGAAACACAGAAAAAGGTTTCAAAGTAAAAGAAAATATTATTGAAGAGACACCCGATGCAAAAGTCGATGTAATGAAGTTAGATCTAAGCTCTATGGCATCCGTAAGAGATTTTGCA
>WOUH02000007.1:1967156-1983146 GCA_009936405.2 Stevia rebaudiana
AGGTTAGGGGCTCAAATTTAAGTATAAGAGTGTGTTTACGTATATCTGATTCTCGCTTGTCTGGTGAATATATGAGTGACAAGTGGGCCTTCCTTTGAAAGTGTGCCCGATTGAACTTAAAATAGTCATTCAACACTAAGCCGTTCATGAAAAATGTATGATGTGTTAATAGTTAAACAAATAAGTATAAATCAAAATCAGATTTGTTAAATAGTAGTTCGCAACAATGTCATTGACTCTTTAGAAAACATAATCATTTTTCTTCTTTCAAATAATTATTAGTCAATTGTAATTGAGACGTACAATTAAAGGTTATAGATGTGATGGCAACCTTTTCAAGAATGCCCATAACGTTCCATGCTAAATGTCCAGATATTCTTAAATTTCTTCATTCATTTCCCACCAAACACCAAAAACAACACATACCCATTGATTTTGAAGCTAAACTCCAAAAAGAGTTTCATAAATGGGAGACACATTGTATATTATTATTTTTATAATCTAGATCCAGATAAATATCGCATATTATCCAAAAACCCGGAAAACAAATTACGCATCAATAAATAGGTGTCAAAACTTCAAGTACATGATCTTCTAGCAAATATTTGCAAATCAATTTAATTTACCATAACTTAATATCAAGCACAATATTTAACAATATTTGACATAATAAAAGATTACACATGTTCAATATTCAAGTTAATGGTCTTTGATTGAGAAATAGACAGTACATAATACATGATCATATAAGTGAAGAACCACAAATCTATGTATTAATTTTATGATACAATGGATTACAAACCATCATTCTAAATCCGATTGCTAGATAACAATGATGAAAGCAAATTGTTAAGTGTGTGTTGATTGTGTAATATGGGAGATGAGAGCATGAAGATTTTCATAGCCTTTGATCTTTACCAAATGGCATGAGTTTGTTGTGAGTTTTTTACCGTTTATTGTATGCATCGGGGATCAGGGTTTGTGGTGGATCTGAGTCCCCTTGGTAAATGTATCCTTTCAAAAATCTTCTTTGACGAAAACTGAAGGCGTTCGTTTGACGTGAAGGAGAGAGTTTGTTACCACATAGGAGATATGAAGGGGTAGAAGTCCGTGTGGACCAACAAGCCCTTGAGAGAGAAGAAGTTAAAGTCACCTGGTTGCGATTGGGTGGTCTAGGATGATGGATGTAAAAAAAAACCCAACCTGACATAATACGCGATTCCCAAAATATCCGGGCCAAGTATTTGGGGATAAGATCTGGTAAGAGACCAGTTTAAAAAACTTTTACAAGTATGAGACGTATATGGTATTAGTTGATACCCGTATCGATTACCCAAAACTATATGCCCGTTAACCTATATTATATACGCGAAAGATAACACGATAATTTTTTTTTGTTTTAAATTAATTATGCATCATTATAGTAAATATGTTAAATGAATATTAACGTTTTCTATGATGTTTAATTGATAGTATTATCTATATTTCATATGTTACGAGATTCTATACACATTAGAATTATAAAAATAAACATTTGAAATTGTATGAAACATACTTTTACAATATTGCATGAGATTAACATTTATAATATTCATCTCGAACATGGCCGTGTTTAGGCAAGTTTTGGTGTGTGACCACCCATAGCGGGCGTTACAGTGAAAATTTTGAATTTTTACATATAGTTTTTATATAAAGTTACTAAACAACCTATAAAATTTAAAACTCAATAAATATTTACAACCTAAATTTAACCTATCTACAAAAACTTTTAAACTCAATTTATATTTATAAACCTACTATGATCACAATCAATTTTCTTTTTACATATATACGAGCTCGCATACATCAATCAAAATTTTAAAGACGGCCCTGCCAGCAACACGTGTAGAACTCACTAGTTGAACAAGATTTAACTCTGAAAATTTCACATTTATATTCTTAAAATTCGCATGTAGAATTCACTAATGGAATAAGATTTAACTCTGGAAATTCACATTAAATTCAAAAAATTATTAGTTACAAATTCAAGTTGCAACAATCAATTAAGTTGAAAATTGAACCTTTTGACAGTATACAACCCTAACATCGTCAGATCCGTCTTCTTGTTGGGTCCTATACATATCCCTCTGCTTTCTTTTCCATCTTTTTTCTGTCAGCTCAAAATTTTCTCATTTTCCCACACATATACATACACATATATGTATATATTGGTCCACATACTGAAACAAATAAGGGTTTAGTTCAGTTAGTGTAGGTTTGAACTTGATTAGTGAGTTCTTTGAAACCAAAACCTTTCAAAGATTTCTTTCTTAAATCAATTCTTCTTTCCCCAAATATTTGATTCTTTCCCTTTTTTCCTCCTTAAAAAAGGGTTTCTGTCAATTTTCAAATCATTATCCAAAATGGCAAAAGTTTGCTTTTTAGTTCACTTTCATCACTTAAAAGATTAGGGTTGTTTGCATCTTCACATTTTGATTGATTGATACCCAGGTCTGATATGTATAGATTCCGACATGTATCTATATGTTCATGTATGTTGATGTATCTAACAGTTGACTTTTTGTTTGACCATGTCAGATTAACAAGCTTGAAGATTTAGGGTTCTTGATTTATTGTTGATTTGGGGGTTTGCTTTGATTGTGAAAAGATTCAATCTTCGTCGGTGATTCGATGATATTCATGGCTATCCAGCAAGTAAGGGTTTTTATTAATATTTATATATATATTTTTGCTTTTATTCTGTAGATCTGAAATATTATAATTTAAACTATTAATTACAAGATTCTTTATGTTTGCAAGTGATTCTTTAATCTTTAGATCTGTAATGCCATTGGGCTCAAAAGCTTGTTTATTGCCCCAATTCATCGTTAATTATTTCTTGTTCCAGAAATGTGTTTGAATATCTTCATACATTCGATTTATTTGATTTCAGACATGAAATGTTTGAACTTTCCACCATTTTTATCCCAGAAATCGTCTGAAAATTAGGTTTAAGTTTTTTGTTCGTCTCAAGATTTCAGATGATGCATTTTAGTCCAAAAATCTTGAAACATTTCAGTTCATTTTCAGATGACTGCAATTGCAATCTATTCTAAAAGATACTGATCATATAAACATGGATTTACGAGACGAAAGTTCAAGAATCGGATCAAACCTAAGAAATTTATCATCTTCATCATCGGTATTCTTCTCTGCAAATCAATCACCGTTCTTTTCTCCAAGATCATCATCTTGGCTACCACCTGAAGGTAATCCAACAATAAAATTTTTATAAAAATTCAAAAATAATTTGTATCTGCTATCAAACGTGTGCACAAGGCTCCTACATTTATCTTTTTTTATTTATTTATAATTTCAAATCTTTAAACATATATTTAAATTCCTACATTTAAATTTCAGAAAACCCAGTTCAAGCTGCAAGTACATCAAACGAACTGCAAAACTTTGAGCTGATCGCGCCTTCGACCGACCTTTCAACCAGCAACCCGTTATTATACACCACTTGCCACGAAAACGAACCGTTTGACTACCGGGAAAAGTCAAAGAAAGTCCATAGAAGCCCGATTTCATCATACACACCACCCTCAACGTCATATTGTCCAACACGATTAAGAAGTTTCGACGTGTACATAGGATTTCACGGGAGAAAACCGTTGTTATTAAGGTTTGTAAACTGGCTTCGCGCGGATTTAGAAGTACAAGGATTAAGTTGCTTTGTTACGGATCGCGCAAAATGTCGAAACTCAAGAAAACACAACATTGTAGAAAAAGCGATGGATGCATCTACGTTCGGGGTTGTTATATTAACAAGAAAATCATTTAAGAACGCGTATACTATCGAAGAGTTAAGATTCTTTGCGAGTAAGAAGAATCTGGTCCCGGTTTATTTTGATGTGGGCCCGGATGATTGTCTTGTTAGGGATATTGTCGAGAGGCGAGGCGAAACATGGGAAAGATATGGTGGCGAGCTTTGGCATTGTTATGGCGGGTTGGAAACCGAATGGAAAGAAGCAGTTAACGGGTTGATCCGTGTGGATGAATGGAAACTCGACGCGTGTGATGGAAAATGGCGCGATTGTATCCTTCGGGCTGTGACACTTTTGGCGTTGCGGTTGGGTCGGAGAAGCGTTGTCGATAGGTTAACGAAATGGCGGGAAAGAGTTGAACACGAGGAGTTCCCGTATCCTAGGAACGAGAATTTTATCGGGCGGAAGAAGGAAATTTCTGAGCTCGAGTTCATGTTGTTTGGTGATGTTATCGGGGACCGAGAGCGCGATTACTTTGAGCTTAAAGCGCGACCAAGACGGAAGAATTTGGTTCATAATTGGGGTAGAAGCGGTTCGATGGATGAAAACCGTAGAGAGGTGAAATTGAAACCCGAGGGTAGAAGTAGGAGGCGAAAAGGGAAAGAACCGGTTGTTTGGAAGGAATCCGAGAAGGAAATCGAGATGCAAAACAATGATTTATCACCGAAACCGAAACCTGGGAGACGAAAACGGGCTGTGAAAGTCGTGTACGGGAAGGGTATCGCGTGTGTATCAGGGGACTCGGGTATAGGTAAAACCGAACTGCTTCTTGAATTCGCGTATCGGTTTCATCAACGGTACAAAATGGTGTTGTGGATCGGGGGTGAAAGCCGATACATTCGACAAAATTATTTAAACTTATGGTCGTTTTTGGAAGTCGATGTGGGGATCGAATCGGGTTTGGAGAAGAGTAGAACAAAAAGCTTTGAAGAACATGAAGAAACCGCGATTGCAAGTATCCGAAAAGAGCTCATGAGAAACATACCGTTTTTGGTAATAATCGACAACTTAGAGTCGGAAAAAGATTGGTGGGATCATAAACATTTGATCGATCTTCTTCCTCGTTTTGGAGGTGAAACGCATGTTCTTGTATCGACGCGACTTACACGTTTGATAAACATGGAACCGTTACGCCTTTCATACTTATCGGGTGTTGAGGCGATGTCTCTAATGCAAGGAAACATAACCGACCGCGCGGTTTCTGTTACAGAAATCGACGCGTTGCGTACGATTGAAGAAAAACTCGGGAGGCTGACTTTAGGGTTAGCCATTGTCGGAGCGGTTCTAACCGAACTCCCGATAACCCCAAGTCGGCTTTTGGATACGATCAACCGAATGCCATCAACCGGAAGAGAACGCGAGTCTCATTCGTTAAGGCGAAACACGTTTCTTTTGCAGCTTATCGAGGTTTGTTTCTCGATATTTGACCACGCGGACGGTCCAAGAAGTTTAGCAACCCGAATGGTTCTGGCTAGTGGCTGGTTCGCACCAGGTCCAACCCCGGTTGGATTACTGGCTTTAGCCGCTAAACGGATTCCAGAAAAGCATCATCGGACCCAGCTATGGAAGAAGATTCTACGGTCGTTAACGTGCGGGTGTTCGTCTTTATACGAAAAGAAATCCGAAACCGAAGCGTGTTCGGTCTTGTTACGGTTCAACTTAGCTAGAACTTGTACCAAAGACGGTTACATTCGGTTTAATCAGTTAATCAAACTATACGCGCGTAAAAGAAGTGTCCCGGGGACCGCACACGCGGTTGTGCACACGATTGTCTCCCAGGGTACAATCATACACCACTCGGACCACATCTGGGCCGCGTGTTTCTTGTTACTCGGGTTCGGGACCGACCCGGTTGTAATCGAGACAAAACCGTCGGAGTTACCGTTTCTTGTGAAAGAAGTAATCTTACCGCTCGCGATACGAACGTTTATCCGGTTCTCACGGTGCACCGCGGGTCTAGAGCTTTTACGGTTAACCACCAACCTACTCGAAGCTGCTGACGAGGCGCTAGTGACACCTGTCGACAAATGGTTGGATAAATCGTTGTGTTGGAAACCGATTCAAACCGATGCACAATTAAACCCGGGTTTATGGCAAGATTTAGCACTTTCAAGAGCAACTGTTCTTGAAATTAGGGCAAAATTGATGTTAAGAGGAGGTCAATTTGATATTGGGGATGATTTGATTCGAAAATCAATTTTTATTAGAACTTCAATTTGTGGTGAAGATCATCCAGATACAATATCCGCACGTGAAACGCTTAGTAAACTTACAAGACTTATAGCCAATGTTCAAATTCATACTTCATCATAGATTTATAAAAATAATTTCTAAATTTTTTTTTTTGGTTGAATTTAGAGAGTTTATAGCATTTTTTGAATTTTGAAGCTGTGTTAATGTTTAGGATTCTGTTTCGTCATGTGCAGGTGGCTCTGTTTCATTCAATCTTTTTAACTAAAAGAATATTAAATGATAAAGGACGATTTATTATAAAATTCTTTTAAGTCGTTTTCAATATGTGTACATTATAAAATTAATTGCGCAGTTGCATTATTAAATTTGAATTATAAATTATTTTGTTGCAGAGTACAACTCAGTCCACCACCACGACAAGTTTGCAGCGTGCGCCGTCCAGTGTCCATTCCCTGAGTCTAGTCTCACCCACATGATTTTTTAGGGGCAAGTTATAAATACTAATAATAATAATATAACTTTGTTTATCGGGTATGAAACTTTTCAATTTATTTTAACAAGAATCATTAAACTGGTTTTATGCTATATCTATAGTTAGGGTATAGGGACTGGTACCCTAAGAGGGTAAAATATCATCTCAAATTATCCAATCAAATTATGTTATATCAAATGCTTTAATTATCCTCACAAGTACCCTAAAGTAGTGACAATGGTACCCTCCCACTTTTTATTCACAAGTACCGCTCTTGAACCACAAGGTACAAGCCGAGAAACACCCGAGATCTTTGCCGCTTCGGCAAAAGTTTGCCGATGATACAAAGATACGCGTTGCCGAAAGAGGTGGCGGCGGTGTTGCCGCTCAGCAAAACTAGCCGATCCGGCAAAAAAAACCCCACTCCGTGTACCCTTACTACTGGATTAATTGGTTGACCTAAACGTGCCCAACTAAAAGTACCTGATGAAGTGAGACCCTTTTGAGTTATCTCAACAAATCTTTCTTCTTTTTTAGAACTATAAAAAAAATCATAAAGTATATAGGAGTTCATAAAACCAATTAACAGTATCAGGATGTGATAGTGTTGACTAGAAAGTCTAGACCGTTATATAATATATAATGTAGAATGATTCATAAGCTCATCATTCATATGTGATATCTCTTGAATTTGTAAAATCTGAGCTCAATGTAGATGATTACCTAACTAAAGAGTATGGTAGAGATCTCGTGAACAAAATCAGTTAAAGAGATGAGTTTAAAATCCAATTAAATATCTTTATATCAAGGCGCCCATTTTTCATCTATTACTTGGATAATCTCTAAATCGTGTAAGTACTTTTGGATAAAACTATTTCGTGGGTGACATGCGATTGATTTATCGAATAAGACAAAGAGTTTATGTAGTTTGAATTGAATTTTGATTGTTATTGTTCTTCGATGATGTAACCGTGTGTTTATGTGCGTTGTATGTATACGCATTCTTTCCTATTTGATCGAGAGAAAAACATAGCACCTATAAATTAGAGGCTAGTAAATCATGTTGGGTCAAGGACCGACTACCGATTCCCAATAGTCCGTTTATTATTGAGCTAGAAATTGAACCCGACCATGGAATAAAAAAATCTCAGCTGGTTCTTACATCTAATCTTCGCAGGTCAAATGTAGGTCGAATGGCGACGAAAACCCCTTTTCCATTCTCAGTAGCAACAACAAATAAACTTATTAAAAGGAGGATTTTACGCCGGATGAGTTTATTTTCCCATTCATAAGTGGGTTCCTTTAAAGGTTAACTCGTTTGTTTGGAGCGGCTCTAGATAAAATCCTCACGATGTCAGTGATGGATACAAAAAATTGATTCGGGCGATTTCTTCACTTCTCTATGGTCAACATGGATGAAAAGAAACGCAAAGGTTTTCAAACAAAAAAAAGCTCTCCAATAGAGGTCATGGGTGATATACGATCGTTGTCCTATCTTTGGGTAAAACATAGGGAAAAGATGTTATGTCTACTATGGGAGTAATTGTATAATTTTTCTTTTAGCATCTTATAATCCTCTAACCGTTTGCTAGCTTTTTTTTTTAATAAGTTCGTTATTATTTCGATAAACAACTTAATCATAAATATAAAAAAAATATGTGTTGATAACACTAAAATTAGCAACACTTAGTAATTTTATATTTTCAACATATGAGAACCAAATGATGGTAGTACCTTGTTCAAGGTATGAAAACTACGTATTTTCGTTGACACTTAATAACTATTTTGTTCGAATTATGAGAATTAACTGATTTATTGTCGACGGATATGTGAATTGTGTATCGTTACATTAAATATTCTTTCTTTCAAAATCTAAGTTCGTTGTTATATATTGTACATACGGTCTTCATTGTCAAGCATACATTAACACATTAACAACCTTTTACGTTAACAAGTTTTTGGAATTGTTCTCGCCTAATTAGTTTAGCGATCGATTTTAACAAAACTTGTCAAACGTACTGCAAGTATACCGAAAGAAAGATTTGTTGCTGTCTATACAAACTTATCGTGAAAAGATACAAGACCCTAGTAAAGTGATTATTTTTTGTATCATCCCACGTGGCCACTTGTATAAGAAAACTTGAATTGTAAACAAGCAAAGTAGGCTACTAATATTGTATTATATTATAACAACAATCATTGTACTAATAAGGTGAAAATAATATCAAGTCTATCAACCTTGCAAAAAGTGAGAAGGTATGAACACTTCTGACATCATAAATATTGAAATTGTACACACCATGGTGAATGAAGGGCGTAAAGGGCGTACCCGGTGCTTGAATTAGCTCCCGCTCTGCGCAGGGTCCGGGGAGGGGCCGGATCGCTTCGCGATCTGATGTACGCAGCCTTACCCTGCACTTTTTGTGCAAGAGGCTGTTTCCCACGGCTTGAACTCATGACCTCAAGGTCACAAAGTAGCAACCTTACCAGTTGCTCCAAGGCCCGCCCTCACCATGGTGAATGAAGGTTGGAATGAATTATTATGTTCTTACTTCTTAACAATTTTACTCTTTTGCACAACACCACTACACCACTCATATAACTAACCTTTCTATTGACGGGAGCAGGCCGGCGATGCAAATTAGATCTAGTCAATCCCGACTCTTACCTAGAACTGCAACATGAATAAACTTGTCAAAAGGGGTCAAAAGGTGGTCTCGGGACCAACCACCAATGCTCATTCTATACATATACAATATATGTATGAATGTATGACAAGTTTATATGTGTATATATATACATAACCAACTTTTAAGCTGCGATCGCACATGACCTGATTTTTTATGTGACCCGTTTTTTTAACCAATTTAACTCACTAATTTAGCCACTAATCTTTTAGTCGACTTAATTAGCACAATATAAAACAAAAATTAGCATCAATGCCTATTGTGCAAGAGGTTGGCTTCATGTCTCGAACCCGTGACCTCTAAGTCACAAAACAGCAAACGTACTAGTTGCTCTTGCTCTGAGACCCATCCTTTATTATAACAATCAGCATGAACAGAAAAGGTTATTCTATTAAAATTTACATTTAGCATGAGGTTTTATCATGTTTTTGTATTATATTTTTTTTGGACGGCGGGTAGGAATTGAACACTGGTATTCAGAAAACTGTGCTCTAGTATTACCACCAGGCTAGGCTACAGCTCCAATACCTGTTTTTGTATTACATAAGAGGTATTTGACTCATTGCGATTTGCTTGTAAGATTCCGTTTACCAAGATTATTATTTATTTCTTACTTTGAAATTCTGAAACATGTAACATGCACATCTAATAGAGAATTTTAAAATAGGTGTGATACAACTGACTGACATACAAGAAAACATTCAAGTAAAAACAAATGAAAAGATAAATCGGACCCAGCTAAAAAGTTCCATTCAAACGCAACATGGTGATCATTAGGTCTTGTTTCACTATTTCTTTTAATAGCAAAATATTTTACATAAATCCTTTTTTTGTCAAAAATAAAAATGAAGGACATTTTTTATTTGAATTTCCTCGTTATTTCCTTCGACGAATTTCAGCTATGACCAATGGCCATTTGTGGGCTAAACTGTTTATTATAACAGAAACAACACCTTAACTTTCATGACTTTGTCACTTAACCCACCGCCCACCTCTTTGTTTAATAAATAACTATCAATAAATTCTACCTTTCAAGATTTTTTTCATGTTTGTTTTTATTTCAGTATTATTGCTTTTTTACTTATAGCTTAAATTATCATTTTAGAATTTTCAAAACTTTATTACTATTTGATTTTATCTTTTTTGCAAAGTCGTGTAATACACTATTTCTAACCTAGTTGGCTAGATATATTAATAAAATCACCACAATTTGTTTTATTTTGAGCTTATCAATTTTATCAAAACAATCTTGACAAAATCCACTAATTTTTTGCAGAAGAAAAATCAATCAGTAATAAAGAGACACGTGTGTGATATTTGAAAAACTTAGTGACGTTAACACAAAAGTACGTTGATTATACAAGGCATGAAAGTACTACCAATCTACCATGTTGACACAAAAATATTATCTTTGTGTCAATTAGACATTAGCATAGAATTATTGCCACTTCTATGCTACTTGACGCAAAAGTACCATCACTTTTGCACGCTTTTGCTAATGTCGTCACATGTCTTATTGTGACGTGTAATAGTCAAATTGTAAACTAATAAAACACAAAAGTAAAACTAATGGTCAAATATTTACTCTAATGATGTTCCTACGTAATGAACCTTGTTACGATTAAATTTCATATAGGTCCACATGAAACAATGGACAATCATCCACCAAAATGGGTATAACTACAACAAAAAGAATGATAATTAAAAAAAAAAAAAAAATTGGTTCAAATTTTCATTCTTACATCGTGTTGAATAAATTTTAAAACAAAAGATTCGGTGTTAAATCTGACAGAAAATCCAACACATAAAACCAGTCAAATAGATGTATGTGTTTGTCACACAAAAATTTAACTCAAATCAAACTTAACAAACAATGATTGAAACATGGCAAACAAACAAAATGCACCAAAATTACCTTTAAAATGTCATCTTTCAAAAAGGAGTTCAACTGATCTACTGTAAATCACCAAAAAAAAAAAATAACTAAAAAAAAATTTGAAAACATCAAACACTGTGATGACATTTTAAGGCTCCTAGTATAAAGATCATAAGATATTTTCCCAACAAAGATAAAAAAAACTAATATTGTATGATCGCGATTCAACATTCAAGATTCATGATTCAAGATTCAAGATTCATGATTCAAGATTCAATATCTGTGCACTGCAAATTCTCTGAGCATTTAAGTGACAACCCGTGGATCTTTTCATACCCGAATCTATCACCAACGGACCCCACCTCTTCTTCGTCATTATCACTATCGATTTCTTTAGGAGTAACGCGATTCTGATAACTTCTTCGTCTAAGAACAAACACGTTAAAGTAATAACTCACCACATTTTGCTTCAATTTACCAGGAATCAAATCTGAAACTTTTTTCCAAAAATTATTCATAATTTCACGCCTACTTTTAGAGCTATAACCCAACTCATGACGTGCCTTAATAACTATACTTTTAAATCTTTTTTCTTCTTCGGGGTCCCACGAAAGCGATATTTCCTCACCCATTTGATTAAATTTCCATTTATAGAAAAGTGGACCGAGTTCAAGTTTCACTTTCAGTCTGTTTTCCGCAATGTGAAACCTAACACATTCAGCAGAACCTGGAAATACACATTCACATTCACACGCGTCTTGCCTTTTTAGCCCAATTACCAAATTACCCTCTTCAGGATCTGTATCAGAGTTGTTGGGTAGGGGCCACATTTGGGTACCGAGCCACTTGGGATCACTGTCTGACACTACACCGGTCCATGGTGGCACTTGGGCTTGATGAAGCGGGCCCAAGTTGTAATCTTGGTGATGCGGTTTAATAATTTCTTGAAATCGGTTCGTCCGGATAATATTTGATTCGGTTTGTTGGCGTTTGAACGGAGATGGTATTGCAGCAGTTGTTCTTCTGCTGCATCTTGAGCGAACTTTATCATCTTCATACATTGAAGGATGCATTCTTTGTGTCTTTTTCTACATTTTAAAAAAAACTTAAAAAGTGAATTCATCAAACTAAAATATAACTCCAATAAAGAAATTTTATTCAAATCCAAGTAAGTTTGTAAAGGTTTCTAGATTGTGTATATATGACACAATTTGACATAGGAACAAAGAATAGGAGTTTATATAAAGAAATAAAAAGTCAAAGGGTATTTTAGTCATTCACCCTAATTTGACAGAAAAGCTAATGAAAGTTAGCCTTTAAACCCAAACTCGCCACTAAACTGAAAGCATAAAACCCAAACGTGTTACTTTAAACCCTTAATACCCAAACCTGTTACTTTCAGCAAACCACAGGGACCATTTGTGTAATTAACTCTAGATTGTGTTTAAAAGTAAGATAACACAGTAATGATCTGTTAGATAAGTTGAGTTTCTTAACAGCCAGCATAATGTTGTTCATTTTATGATTTTGGTTGGATTATTGAATCCTTAATCTGATGAAATCTATCAGGGTGTTATAAAGCTGTTTAACTTTTTTTACTTTTATGGATTTAAAAACTACTAATTTATGGTTCATGATGATCACTACATATATTATTAGTTATTAAACAATACCAATAACACACGCGCACGTAACGTAAGCCGCAAGAAACAATAATATTATGTGGATTCATAAATGCAGCATATCCCAACATAACAAATCAATTTCATATTTCTAAAACTGTCATTTAGTTTATGTTACATATTTACAATAATTAAACAGATTGCATTATAATTATAAACATTTAATAAATAAAGTCAGATGATTCATACCTGTGAACCACTTGCTTCATTGCCTACATCAACATTAAGTTCTGCAAAAAGCGCACGTCTTGCAGACAAAACTTGCTTCCATAGATGATCATTCATATAATTCTTTCTTTTTTCACTTCTTTTGCACGCGTTATTATGTGGATCGCGTGCAGCATTTGTTACCCAATTTAGCATTTCTTTTAATTTTATAGATTCTTCCTCTCTCTTTCGTTTCTGATTGTTGATATCATGTGAAACAACATTATCATCATCATCATCATCGTCATCAGATTCGATCATATGAAGATCTGCGTTTTTGACAACATTATCATCATCATGGATCATTGAAAGTGTTACTTTCATGTAAACATCATCAAGCGATATCTCCTTTCGTTTGACCTCATCATCAACCATTGAAAATCCGACTTTCTTGACAAGTTTGGGAGACGAATCACATCTTTTGTGATCCTCAACCCTAAATTTTTCGTCATCATCATCATCATTAGCATCATCATCATCATCATCATCATCATCATCATCATCATCATCATCATCATCATCATCATTTATTGAAAAATCAAGATTAAACCCCGAGGAACCCTCGATTTTCACGTTACAATCTTCAAATCCAATGATTTCAACATCAATCAAAGATCTTCCCAATTTTCGTGACAAAAGATCTAGCTTCTCAACTACACTAAGTTCCATATTCTCCATTTTTGTATCTCTAAAACCTCCATTCAACAACCATTGATCAAATTCTTTCAAATATTTAGTATATATCAACTTCAATGACGCCACAAGCCCGATTTTTATACCGCATTCCCTCGCAACAAATTCCCACAAATTATTTTCAGAAACTAAATCATAACTCCCGATTCTCCGAATCGTCAAGAACAGTTTGAACAAATCAGCTTCTTGTCCATCACCAAGTTTAGGTGGAAAAGGTCTTAAAACCCTAATATTCACAGACACTTGTTTCAAGAAATATGATAGAACTTGATCAAACAATGCCCTCAATTCATTAACATCATCATAATTTACATACAATTCATGATTTACAGTCAACTCATTTTTGCAGAATTCAGGACTCTTGAATTCATCCAAATCCGACGAATTTCTCAATTCAGAATCATGGCTCATATTTTGGCATCAAGATTCGATCTCTTCTTTGTTATTTACAAACACGATGGTACAAACTGATTCAATTTCAGATTGAAACATTAAGACGGTGATCAAAGTTGAATCTTGAAATTTTTCAAGCAATAAAACAAGACGATACACTATTACACTTCATGGGTTCATTTTGTATAAAGATTTTACCTCAGTACAATTTTTGCGCAAAGCCCTTTTAAATTTCTTTTGTTTCCTACAAACAGTCAACAAACAATAATGGTGTGAGATGATGAATTTATAAAATTAGGGTTTAATTGATGCATTTTGTGCTGAAAATCATGTGGAATTTAAGGCAGAAAGAGGTTTATAGGGTGTTTGAGACCGAAGAAATAGAGGACGACCTGTGCAAGAATGTTTTAAGAAACTTGTTTCTTTTTGTTACAATAATAATGAAATTGTAAATGAAAACAGTTAATTACAATTGGAATTGGTAAAATAAAAAAGGAAATAATATTAAAATGTAATATTTACCTTACAGTTGGCAGGATTCGAATCAGATTTGTGAGATTGGAATTTGATTTTGGGTCAATCAACTCACTCTCGCCCCTTACAACGAATCTTGAACAAACCCTAATCTTGGAGTTTGGGGAATTTCTACTTGGAGGGTGTAAGAAACTTGGGGTTCTTTTGGTCTAGATTTTAGTTTCATGTGTTGTTCACATAAAATACTTCTAAGCTCCCTTTATAAGATTTTAGTGAGGGTATATTCGTCAAACTCAAGTTTATCGTTTCTGAAAGATCTACCTTATTACGTTAATACTGTTATCACAGATGAATATAATGTTCACCACTCAACGAAAATGTTTTATGTTTATAAGTCTTTGGCTTTACGTCAAACACTCGAACCCATAAGATTTTAAATATGCTAAAAGAGGTGACCTTTTTTGGAAATATATTCGTTTGGTGCTTAAATACATGTTTTTTAATTAAAAAAAAAACATGTACAATTGAAATAAGAATAACTAGTGTTAAAAAGAAAACTTAAATGTATTTGATTAGAAACAATGTTTAGATAAGTGATGTTTGTATGACTGTTATAGCGTATCACAACGCTAGCATTTATGTGATTAAATACATAATGAGAAGCATATGATATTGCGGTGGTTCGATCACTTCGATTCCAAATATCAAAACATAGAAAAAAAGTACGTTGTAACAATATATTCAAAAATCAAGAAAAGATCATACTTAATCGTAAAAATGAGCGAAACAAATTAAGCACATCGTTATATTTCTAATTTTAGAGAACATTGTATCATATAAGTTATATGAGAAAAATAAAATATGCATAAAAATAATTATATTACAATTTTAATATAAAGTAGAATGAACAAACCTGCATTACAATGTTAAAACAATAGTAAAAATATATTATACTAGCCTATTGAACCGTGTACTACACGGAGGTGTATTAAAATTAACATTATTATGCAATCATATGTAAATAAATAGATACAAATAAAGTTCATTTTTTTAACATTTATAAAAAAAGAAAAAAATAAAAAATAGAATACAATTTACACGTTTTTTAGAAAGAAAGTTTGAAAAAATAAATAGTTTATTTACCCGTTTACTGCATTTATTATGATCTCATAGAATTAAAATGTTAGAATCCCTGAAATCATGGTTTTTAAAAAGAATGTTTGAAAATAAATTGAATTTTATGGTTCATGATTGTGCATTTATTAAATCAAAATTTATTACCATTTTAAAAGATTATGAAAATTGTAAAAATATTATCCAACTATCAATTGTCATGTGTCATATAGTTTAATAAGAGGTGATACGTGACAGATTATTACTCTTTTATTAGGGTGCAAGGAGTGGAGGTGCATTTCGGCAAAAGTACCCTAAAAATAACCCAATCACACTATGCCACATCAAACCCTCCAACTACCCTGAAAAGTACCCTAAAGTAGTGGCAATGGTA
>WOUH02000007.1:2004160-2016550 GCA_009936405.2 Stevia rebaudiana
TTAGTCTGTTACATTTTATCAAAAGCACGACCGGAAACGAATACTTAAAAAGATAGGTTATTGTTCGTGTTCTATATTATATGATTATTTTCTATATGTTATTTTTATTATTTATCACTCACGGTTTATATATTTGTAAATTTTCTTAAAAATTATATGAAGTATATAGGGTTTGGGTTGGTAATATTAAAAAAATATATTTATTTGTGTTTGAGCGTGTAGGTATTTTAAACCAGAACTCGTTTATACAAATTCAAAGCAAGAAAAAACTAACAAAAATAGGGGTTTAATATAATAACATATGCACATAGACAATGTGAAATAATTCAAAACTATCTTCTTAGCGCATGCATGTTAAATTATTACATTTTATCAAGGAATAATTTCATATATATCCCTACAAAACATATGAAATATCATATATATATCCGTACAAACTTCAAAATATCATATATATATATCCTTAAATATTTTCCAAATATCATATATATTCGTTTCAACTTACTTTTCTTCAAAAATAATTTAACTTTTCAACTTATTTTTCTTTAAAAATAATTTAAAATATGACAATTTTACCTTAATTTTCCTGAAACTAAACATTTTAACAAAATAAAGAACAAAAAAACCAATTGTTTCACTTTGATCCGTCATTTTAACGAGTTCTTGTGGTGTTTCCTTACTCGCTTTTTTTGGTTGAAGATAATATTTATGACCTAGTAAAGGATTATATTTGTAACTGGTAGGGGTAAATGGTCATATTATGAATTCTTTCTAAAATAAAATAAGTTAGAAGTGATATATATGTCATTTGATAAATTTTTAGGGATATATATGATATATCATAAGCTTGTAGGGATATATATATATATGGTATTTTTAAAATTTATAGGGATATATATGATATTTTAAAATTTTCTAGGGATATATATGATATTAACCCTTTTATCAAAAGCACGAGCCAAAACGAATACTTAAAATTGATAAGTTATTGTTCGTGTTCTTCTAAATTATATGATTATTTTTCTATATGTTATTTTTATTATTTATCACTCACGGGTTATATATGTGTAAATTTTTCTTAAAGGTTATATGAAGTATATAGTGTTAGGATTGGTAATATTAAAAAATATATATTCATTTGTGTTTGAGCGTGTCGGTATTTGAAACCGAAACTAATTTATACAAATTCAAAGCAAGACAACACTAGAAAAAAAAAATGAGGGTTTAATATAATAATATGCACATAGACAATATGAAATAATTTAAAACTACCCTCTTAGCACATGAATGTTAGTTTGTTATGTTTTATCAAAAGCACGACCGGAAACAAATACTTAAAAAGATAAGTTATTGTTCGTGTTCGTTTGTTAAACAATATTTTTGCACCAAGCATGTTTGAGGAAATATACATAATTATTTTAAATTATGATGTATATAAGTTTTAAAGTTACAGGTATATTAGTGTTAGGGTTTTACTATTATAGAAATATATTTATGTGTTTAGGCTGTAAATGTTTTAAGATATATTATTGTGTTTAACGTATTGAAACATATCTAATATGTTATTTAACCAAATTTGAAACCGAACCAAATTTCTATTCGGTTGTTTTGTTTGGCTTGAAACCGAAACCGAATCAATGCAATTTATTAGGGATAACTTTGTAGAATATTACCAATTTTCTCAAAGTGTTCAAATTAAGCCACCTATAGTTTAGATGTTTCTTTAAGTTACTTAACTTTCACTAAGTGTTTTAAATCTATGTAATTTTTAAATAAATATATAAATATTTTCTAATTGATTGAGGCAAATGATATGAATATTTGTTACTAATTAATAAATATTTATTATTCTTAATTTTACTTAAAGTCTACAATTATGAAACTTTTTTGTTATTTCATTAACTTATTTTTTTACATTTGTCTCAAAATTCAAATTATTTTACAAAAAAATTCACTTAAATCAAGATCTGTCATTTGCCCAACTAGTATGAAAAAATTTAAACAATTTTTAAAAAATTACAGATTAGAATACCCTAGTTAATATTGAGTTACTTTAAAAATACAAAAAAATCTTTAATGACTTAATTGAAACATTTAGGGGCTGTTTGATAAATCTGACTAAGTATGATCTGACTGAGTCAGAAGCTGACCCAGTTAGAAGTTCTGACTGAGTCTGCATCTGACTAAAACATGACTGTTTGATTCTGTATCTGACTGACTCTGCTGAATGATAAAATTAACCATAAATTGTGTTTTGTATTAAAAAAAAATAACCATAAATTCTGTATCTTCCACCACCACCACCACCGGGTATTCTATCCTTCCTTATGAGTAATTAATCCTACAAATCACCATATTTGGATGGGTTATTTGTCAAACATCAAAATATGTGAAGGACCCATGAACCAGATCCACAACCCATGGTGTCATCTCCTTTGCCCACCTGTGACCCGATGGAAACAAAAATCACAGCCACCAAAGCCGCACCCTCTTGACGCGCAAACCTCACCATTTGACACATCTCCTTTCCACGATTACAGAACCACCATTAATCCCCTCAGTCTTGCTCAAAAATCACTCCAATCAAACCCCAAGAAACCGCAAATTAGACCCTAACTCGAAGCTTAGCTATGAGTATAAATATTCCCTCGGTTCGACCCCATTATAATGACCACAAGCTCTCAAACACACTCACCACTCTGATCGATAAGCATCAGATCGGATTTTGGCTCGAAGAACATCTCGACGGCCGCACCAACTAGATATCCAGTCAAGAACCCTAGCCGCCATGGCCTACGGCCGGCGGCCATGAGTTTTATTCCGGCGATTGTGTTCGGTATCCAAGACCAGAATCCGTTCGTTTTCTCCATTTTCTCGATCGATCCATCAGCCCCCCGTCGGATTCAGATGCAGCCACCCCCAGTCAGCCTTGGTCAGCAAGCTTCCAATCACGGGCTCGGTCAGCTTGTGTTGATTCGGTCAGCTGGTCGTTTTAACGAATCAAACACGCTGACCGCTGACCGAGTCAGACGGTCAGCCAGTCAGCAGTTGGGTCAGCTCGATCAAACACCCCCTTACTTTGGGTTTCCCTAACCCCGAAGATCTTAAAAGTAAACTATGTTTTAAAAAAATAAATCATCACCATCCTTTCCTGGCATCCTAGTCTAATTGGATGTTTATATTTTATTAAAGTATATTTCTTATTTTGCTAACTAACTTCAAAACTCTCAAAAATAACAAATTTTCACTTTGATCTTCTTAAAGAGATGATAGCATCTACTTTATTACATGGTAGGCAATTTTTTTTAATGATTATATATTAGTTTCTGCCAATGTCATTGAACTATGCAAATAAGGGAGATTGATTTTTTTAAAAATTATCTATTAACTTTGTAACAACCCAAAAATCTGGATTTAGATTAACGGGCTCGATTAATGGATGAAGTCAGTGAACATTAACATGAATCTTATGTCTATATATTAATTCGTAATAAACACATTAATACTAATCTAAACCCATTAAAATTCCTATAATCTAAACACCATTGATATAGCCCATATATATATAATTTATTTTTTTTAACGACGTTTTTACTCATGTCTATCCCTCACTTTCGCGGCCTATATGCAAGGTTAACTACTCGACCTTCATGAGAATCCACGACGATACCAGATGTGCATGAACCATGTGGAATGGATAAGCCTTTAATTTGCCCACCATCTTAATCAAACCTGGGTTAAATTTAGAGTCGATCTATCACTTGATGTTCTTCAAACCCCCCTCATACGTATTCGAACTCCCGTCCTCCATATTGGAAGGGGAGAGCCCAAACCGTTGGACTAAGCTTTTAGGTCAACCCATATATTTAAAGTCCTTAAATGGGTTGAAAACAGGTTGATAGGTTAAAAACATGTTGTAAACTTATGAATAAGTTATAAAAGTTTTAAAAGGGTTGGTGGTTTGTAAAAGGTTGTAATAAGGTATAGATGGGTTTTTTGGACACATTGATGGGCCGTAAATAAGTTTAACAGGTCTACATTTTTAATTAAATGTGTTGAAAGGTTGTAATAAATGGTGCAACATGTCGTAAACAATTGACGGGTAAACTTGTCTAATAAAACAAGTTGGCGGGTATCAATACATGTATAATGTAAAATATATCCTTATACTTGAGCAATAAAATTGTAGTATATATATAGATACCTCAGCTTATGTGGAAAAAGTTTTAAAAATGTGTAAACTGTTTTTATTGTTAAAACAACTTAGTGGTTAAGAGGCTACCTCTGAATTGGTAAGAGACAATGGTTGTTTGTTACACCTATTAATGGTTCAGACAACCTTTTAATGGATATGTTTTAGAAAAATACTAAATGATTCAGATGCTAGATCTTAATCGGTCAGACATTTTAGTGGTTCAACAGAGTTTTGCCAAACAACCCTTACATCTAAAAAGGAGACTAGTGTATCATTTGAAATTGAACAAAATATTCAACCCATCTTATATACTTTAAAACATAAACTTTATCATAGAACATAAAGCTATTGATTCGGCCTTCGAAATTCATAGTTTGACACCTCATATTCTGATAACGTTTTAGAAAAATAGAACAGAATAAAAGTTTCAAAATGAAGGTTATACTTTATAGGAAGATAATTAAAATGTAACTATACTTTTATATTTTTATACAACAATCTTCTCAGATGACTATTGATTCTCCCTTACATAAATCATATAGATATATTCTCTTTTGTTTTAATGTTACTCGTTTGACCATGTTTGTACCATTTAAACGAATAAATCATGTGTGCTTTTTTTATTAATGAATTGTTTACATGCTAATATGGCTACGTGTCCGACTAAAATATATAACATGACGGATATTTGAGTTAGATGTCAACGTGAGACTAGCTGACTCGATACATGTTTATCCTCTTATAATAAAAGGTTATGAGTTCAAACCCTGACAAAGGGTATTTGGGTGTAATTCAGGAGTGTAATACATTTTCCGTTTAAAAAAAACATAAAAAAATTGAGTTACATATTTATTGGGTTGGGTTGGGTTGTGTAGGTAGAGATGCAGAGCATTGGCATGTTATGCTTTCACGATGTCATAGGTTGCTTTAATGGTTTTGTTGGTGGTGTTTGGTTCCTCGTTAGGTTTCTTTCAGATGATCTTGTCGATTGTTTAGACTTTCAGCTGTTTGGTTTTCGACCCATTTTGGTGCGGTGTTTGGTGTAATTTCTCATCCTTCTTCTAAGTTTTCTTTTTGAACGGCAAAATACCACCAAAAGAACTAGCAAAAAGCTTTACGTCATGAAGAAACACACACAAAAAAAAAAAACACGAATTAACATCACCACCGGCAAAAACAAAAACGACGCAAAGGACACGCCTATCAAGATACCATGAACCACCTCGAGGAGCTGAGTATCGAATCATGGAGAAAACGTAAATTTTGGGCGAGGGAGAACATAAATTTGCGTCTGACATTCCTTCAACCTCGAAGAACTTGAAACTTATAAACTCCAAAGAAGAGGTCGCAAGTGGTATTATTAACGAAGAAATAAGAGCAGACACGAGCTGATCACCATCGCCAGCGATTAATTCTCGAAACTGGCCTTGAACTCCCGGTTAATCATCGTGGCTTCAACTTCCTCTTCAATTGCTTTGGACTTAGCCGTAGGAGACCCAACTCGTGGATCATCAGCCTCGGCGAGTAAACCTTATTAAAACCAAATGCCTGTTGATTTGCAGCAGTTCCCCGTGCTGATAAATAAAATTGAGCATTTAGGTTAATAGGAAACTTTTAACTCGTAATTGTATTTGTATATTTGTATTTGTTTGACGAAATCCAAATCCAAATTCAAAGCAACATGCCTTAACATTTTTGGTCTATTTCAAAGTCCATGGGCCCAAATTGCTTTGTAAAACTTGGGTTGTTTTTTTTTTTTATATTATTTGCTTTTAAAAAAAATAATCTGAAAAAAAGAAGTAAACAAAAGCCGGCTGCGTTGGTGTTTCTAGAAATCGTATATTCTAGAAGTCGTGAATTTTAAACTATTTTCCAATACGTTTACCCGTTGACAAACTTTGAAAAAACAACGTATGCCTTCTTCAACTTTTAATATTCATACTCGTTCTTCAATCAAACCCTAAGTTTCTGCTTCTTCAATTCCATTCAAACTAAATCCTTCAGTTCGAAGCTTGGTAAAATCGGCAATGGCTTCTTCTCAAGAGTATTTGGACAAGATGCAGCTTCGTCAGAACTACCGAAACGTCTGGCACACTGATCTCATGCGCACAATCTCTGCCGATACTCCTTGTAAGTTCAATTTCATCACCAAACTTTTATCAGTTTCGCTGTTTTCATACCTTAAGTAACTTTAATTTGCTTGATTTTTGTGTTGCAGATTGCTGTTTTTCGCTATTCTGGTAAGAACTTCACCTGATATGATGTTTTAAAATGTTAAAAAATTTTAATTTCGACTTAGGGTTTCAAGTTTACACTAAATTTAAGCTGTTAATGTGGATTTTCACTGCAGATCATAGTTTAGTAACTTTAGTTTCAGAGCTCATATGATCAAAGTCAGTGATCGATCATCTGAATTTAAATCAATGATACTATATCTGCAAATAGTGGGTTTAATAGTTCCAACTTAGCGTTTTAAAGTTATATCGAATTTAAGTTATCTGTGTGAACATTTACAGTAGATCATAGCTTTAGCTTCAGCATTAAATTAATAAAATTCAGTGATTGATCATCTGAATTCAAATTCATTACATTAAGTAGGAAAATTGTTTATCTATTGGAATTTGGTAGATCTTTCCATCTGATTTCTTACAAATTACTTTCTATTATTTTATAAAATTTGCACTTGCAGTGGACCATGTGTATCATACTTGCTTCGAAAGCGAGCTCTGTATAATGATATGTCAAGGTATACTTGCTGTGCTGGATATATGCCCTGTAGTGGTAGATGTGGTGAAAGTAAATGCCCTGAGTTATGCCTCTGCACAGAGGTATGTATACATACATATATATATATATAAAGACACACATACATACATATATACATGTGTGTGTATGAAACTTCATGGAATCATTTCTCCATTTTGCTTCTGATAAACTTATTAAATGTGTTAATTATTAGGTGTTTTGTTGCTTTGGGAATTCAGTAGCATCGACTCGCTTCTTATTGCAAGATGAATTCAACATACAAACAACACAATGCGATAACTGCATCATTGTAACATCTTCAATAAACGTTCTTCTATTTATTTATTATTATTCATTACTCAAAAGTGCTTATTTTAACTGCTTATTATGAAGGGATTCATGTTTTGTCTCCAACAACTCGCGTGTATTTGCTCACTCGTTGCTTGTCTTGTTGGAAACGATGAACTTAGTGATGCAGCTCAAGCGCTCAATTGCTTAGCGGACATCGTTTACTGCACGTGAGTTTTTGTTTATTATTTGATAATAATATTTTTTTCACTAAAACAAAGATTAGTGGCCTCTCTTAATCAACGTTTTCTAACTTTGACCGTGAGTCAAATCCCTTGTCTGTTCGATTCAGACGATTTGGACCACCCGTTTATGAACCAACTGGTCTATTTTTACGTTTAGTTTATTTTTTTATATCATTTATATTTTTTATTATTAAATTATATGTCACGTTATCCGTTTGTTGAGAGTTGACACTACTCTAACCAGTCTGACCAGTGAACCAGTAAAGCAACCGCTTTCACAGCCAGTTTAGTTTTCAAAACATTACATCTAACACGTTTATTGTAATCTTTTTCTTTCAGTGTTTGCGCGTGCATGCAGGTATGTGTAACAACTCGATCACTTTTAACTAATTGCAACATATCAGAGTCTAGTTTTTTATTAATACTTTTAAACCATGCAGACTCAACACAAGGTCGAAATGGACAAAAGAGACGGAAAATTTGGACCACAAGTACCAATGGCGGTTCCACCGCCTCAACAAATGTCAAGGTTTGATCAACCATATCCGCCAAATGTCGGATACGGGCAACCAGCGTATGGTGGTTATCCACCGGGTTCTCAACCACCACAACCTCAAGGCTACCCACCTGCCGCCTATCCTCCGCCAGCTGGCTATCCGGCTTCAGGTTACCAGAGGTAATTTGATAGATGTCTTTGATTTGTAAATCTTTCATTCTTCAATGGCAGGTTGAAGCATCCATACATGCATTTATAGTGTTTGAATTTTAAATACGACTGATTCTTTTGGTTTGTGGAATGTATATTTGTACTTGAAATCTTGAATAAGCTTTGTGCATATTTGAAATGCTTTGAGATTGTATGATTAGTTTGTAATTGTGTGATTTTAAATAAAGATATACCATTAAAAATAATTTTAATTTTGTTTCTTTACGTCTTCTTAAAAATGGGACTGAGGTTTATGGTATTTTAAACGTACTTGTATTAATGATTTTATTTTGTGATAATTGCTAATATTGGTAATTTAACATTTTTTCATTTGAATTGTTTTCTAGTTCTGCTTTTTGTTAAATTTATTCTTTAATTTGTCTCTTCGTCACGTGTAAGATTCAAGTATAAAAGTGAGCTTATATGATAGTCATATGATATGATCTCATGAGTTATGACTAACTATATGTTTAGCTTCATTTAGTTGCAACTCAGGTCTATTTATTTCAAATGACATGGTTGGTATGTTTTACCATATGGCTTGTATGTTTAATAATTGATATGATAAAGAGAAAACCAAATTTTATATCGTAAGTGATTTAATTTTAGTAGAATTTTTCCCGGTTTTTTGTTTGTTACATAAGATCCATTGTAGTTGTTTTTAGTCATTGTATAACATCATTGCTTTGTTGCTTAAAAGTTTTATAACCAATATACAAACCCAATCACTATGAAACCAATACTTGAAAAGTAAGAAATGCTGATAGCTTGTTAGTATCGTTGGCAACTTGGCATAATTAAAAAAATAATGTTGATTAAATCACTTTGGGGACTAAGGTATGCAACTATAATCTATCCATATAATAAATAAATTTTAATTGAACACATGTCAGCTTATGTGATCATCTCGAATTGGTTTGTTGTTTCTCTCTCATATCAAATAATTACTCAATTTACTAAGGGGCATTTGTCATAATGATATTTTGATTAGTTTTTAAATGAGATGTCACAAGTTGGAGTCTCACCCAGAATATTAAAATACTCTTGGTGGGGCTGGGTGGGTCGTCACGTATTCAACGATTTGCTGGCTGGTCTGTTTGCAATGGTGAGACCGGTGGCCGCGGTATTTGCTGTTAAAAAAATAATAACTCTCTTTCGTATTAAATATTATTGATTTTAAATAATTTAATTAGATAAATTATAGATATAAAAAGTTAAAGCTTTTTATTTTAATATATACCAAACTTAATAAATAATAAGAACTAGAGGGTTCACCCACGCTACGCAGCGGGATCCCGTAGACCAAAACCACGTAATGGATATAAAAACGTAGATACAAAAACACGTAATGGATGTCATTCCGACCTAAAACCCCAAAACATACCTTGTTATAAATGTGATGTCATTCTGCCGGGTTAAAAAAAAATTATAAATAAATGGACAAAAATATAGACATCCAAAATAAAAGGCTTGAGAAAAAAGTTTAAAAAGTTTCTAGATAAATCCTGGCCTTGATTGATTAACCTCAGGTGTCAACATAAAATCTTAAAGCCCTGTCATAAACGTGACTGTCAATTAACGGGGGGAAAAAACAATAGGGAGAAACAAAACTTAAAAATTAAGAAGATGTTGGAATGAAAAAATAAAGTAACAAAAATAAAACTAAAACCCAAGTAAAAAAAGTTTAAAAAAATACAAAAAAAAGGTATAAATAACCCGAAGGAAACAAATCTTGACCCCTGAGAATCAAAAAGTTAAAAAAAAATTAGAACAAAAAACATTTTAGTTATTTATACAAACATCAAAAAATAGAAAAACACAAAAATATAAGAAAGTTGGAACAGGGATCTAACTCAAGTGGGATGGAAATTAGAAGATGAAACTAAACAATTGGGCTAGCTTTACGTTTATTTATTTTCTCTGCCATGAAATTACATAATAGCTTATAGGAACTGTTCATAGCAGTTCTAATTCATGTAGATATAATGGCTTGTACCGTTAATCAAAATAAATGATATTTTCGGGATTCTGTAATATGGAAAACCAATATTGAACCGTCAGAGACATGTCATGAATTAACGGATAAAGACAAGATCCGATTAATCCAGTTGAATTCAAGCAATTACCAACAAGTTCTGCTTATAGGAACTGTTCATAGCAGTTTTTAATTCATATAGATATAATGGCGTGTACCATTAATCAAAATAAATGATATTTTCGGGATTCTGTAATATGGAAAACTAATATCGAACCGTCAGAGACATGTCATGAATTAACGGATAAAGACAAGATTTGATTAATCCGGTTGGATTCAAGCAATTACCAACAAGTTCTGCTTTACGTAGGCGGTCCGCGCGGTAGGACACCAAATTTGGTACTCTTTTGTTATCCAAAGCTCAAAGTAGTGATAAAGAAAAATTAGATTTTAATTACTTAAACTATTGTAGATATTAGAGAATAGAGATGGAGATGAGAGGAAGTAAAAAGTTTTGAAACAATTGATCATGTAAAGGACTACCACTCAATACCATAGTGGATTGACTCTGTTACATAAGTGGTTTTCTTACGTTTCCCGTTACTCAATAATAATTTGAATTGGTAATTTGGTTAAAAACATTTTAGATACATATAACGCACTTTAAAATTAAATTAAATACATTATATAAAGACCAACCAATCTTTTAACCTATTTTATCTATTAATCTTTTAAGCTAACTGGACAAAACAATGTTTACTTAACATTAGTGAGCCCAATTGTCCTTCGAACGTGAAAACGATATTGATAAAGACTGATTCGGGATGGTCAATCTCCCAAGATAGATACCCGTTGAGTGGGTTAAACTCCATGAACAAATATTAGAGAACTAAGAGCATTCACAAGCCATTTCTTTAAAAAAAAAAAATTGTGAGTGAGTTTGCTATAATTTAGAAAGTGGTTGTGAGTGCAGGAGATAAACTATCTAAGAGTGGTTATGAGCAAATTTGTATATTTGAGAATACAAATTTTGGGTGTAGTGAATTCCCTATTATTTTGTAATACTTTTTAATAGTGGCTGTGATTAGAGGAGAGAAAAAGTAATGATAAAAGACTAAAGGTATAAAAAATATTATTTAATTAAAAAATACTGATTTCTAGTGAATTATAAGGAGTAGAATGAAAAACGGAATGTAAATGCATGCTAAATGAAGGTACATTTACGAATCAATAGTATGCATGCCAACTGAAAACTAAGAGTATTAGAGATGAACTTATGAGATATGGAAAACATGGGATAATGCATACGTTACAAAATAAAATATTAAATTGTTAATTAATAAAGCTAATTGAGTTGAACGAGTCTCCATTCCAGAAATCCCAATTGTATTTTGCAGCCGGTCGGGTCGGTCATGTTTTATATGGATATGGATCGTATCAGATATATAGAAGAATGTGCATTATGAGGAGTTTATCAACAATTTTGTTTTGAAAACTAATAGAAGAATGTCAAAATTTGTTTAATTACGTAAAAAAAAAATTGATACAATAGTTTTGTTTATGTACTTATTGTCTCCCACTTATGATCGATCAACGGAAACAAAATTTCATATGATGATCTATATTTAGTAAGCACACATTACACCTAAAATCTTAAAGAGGTGTAATAAACATTTCAAACACCACATTAGTTCATATATAATTACGTTATACCGATATACATACGTTGATACAAATATATGTTGGTTTCAGTTCATGGGTTAAAGTCCCTCCACAAGAATACACCCATTATAATTGATCATACTGAAACCCTGAACTTTAAATCACACATTTTTAAAAAGACCAGCAATGCACACCGTGAAATAAGATATTCCATCAAACTATAAAGTATAAAATAAGACACAAATTGAAATATAAAACAAATTATCAAAATCAATTTTAACTACATGGCAAACTATAGATATCCAAATCCAAAACAAATTGATGTACACATTCTAAATACTTATATTACCACTATATTTAAACTCCAACTTTCACATAAATACTGTTCAATATTTACCTTAATTTTTCACTTACACCAAGTATGAATGGCAGTATCTTCATAATTATGAGGAATTCTTTAGTGTGAAATACATGGTGATGATGGAAGATTGGAAGCCATGTTTTGATATTAGATTTCACTCGGAACTTGATGCTATATGATTTTGGCTAGCGGTTGATGGATAGCTTAACTCTA
>WOUH02000007.1:2016650-2044034 GCA_009936405.2 Stevia rebaudiana
GGAAACTGTCGAATTACGTATATCGTTTCTAAATAGGTTTGATTGGTAAAATTACCCATGTACCCTTACGGATATAATTAAAAGTGTACAGGTGTCAATCTTCTATTGTATCCTACGTTATGTATGTTAAGCACTATATGTATTGGATCCGCCACCTTGAGTAATATTTGAAATCTTCTTTTGAAAGTTACACGGTGCTTCGTGTTTATCATGTCAACTTTCGTTGAGTCAACGTCGTCTATTTTGGGGGTTCTGCAATTTAATTCCGTTCTTCGTTGAATTAAAGCTCAATCGTTTATACTTGATCTGCTGTGTGAATTCACTACCATTATTGTTTGGTTTGAAGCTCAATTGATTCGAAACTCGATCTACTGTGAAAATACAATTGCATTCTTCTTTGAATCGAAGCTGTAACGATTCGGAACTCAATGGCTTCTCAAGAGCAGTTGGACAAGATGCAGCTCCGTCAGAACTACCGGAATGTATGGCACACAAATCTCATGAACACCATCTCTGCCGACACTCCTTGTAATCAAATCTCAACTCTATCCTCAAAGTTATCTTATACTTTATGTCGTTCATTGATTCTGATACATATGTATGTCTGTGCGTTGCGTTGATGCAGATTGCTGCTTTTCTTTTTTCTGGTAAGAGCCTCACGCGAGCATTTTATTTTGTAGATCTTCGATATGTTATGTAGATTTTAAAAGATTCCTCATCTAGTTTTTGAACATTTGAGATTCGGATTTGATCTATAATGTACTCATATACGCATAGAATATGCCTTTAAAGTTTATATTCGCTCATCAATCTTCCACCTATAGATGTATGACTATTTTCATTGAGTTCTGTCATGTTAGGTGTTTTATAATTGTTATTCGTTACAAGTTTACTCATGGTTTGGATCTATAATTTGTAAACGATCATATAAGGCAATTTATCAATTTTCTATAAAGGAAGGTTACTGGATGATAGAAGTTAGCATTTCATTCATCGATCATGTAAAGTGGTTTAATTGATGGTGCTTCATGACCTTCACATTCTTATTGTAATTCATAGTTCTAGTGTGGATGAAAACTTGAAAAGTCCTACTTAGATATTGTCAACTGTAGATTATTTTATGAAATTATCATCTCCATTTATCACAACAAAAACCGTGGATGTATTGTTGTAGTTAATCCATTTTTTCGAAATGCTCAAGGATTTTTATGATATGACTACTGCAACATATTTTATAGTCGAAAAAGTTGTTAAATGAAAGATGATAAGTCAGAAATCAAGTCTTTTGCATATATAAAATGCTAATGGTTATCAATTCCACCTGGAAGGATATGTTAATGAGAAAATAATCATAATTGTAGACATTACTATTATCTTACTCGCCAGTTTATTATTCTTTAAGTAATACGTTTGTCAAAAACACTTATTTTTCTTACTAATGCCCTTTTTCTGGAACTCTATCTAAATGGCAGTGGACCATGTGTCTCATATTTACTCCGTAAGCGAGCTCTCTATAATGATATGTCAAGGTATTCAATATTCGTAATCATTTAAATTTACTTCAATGAAGTTAAATATATATATATTTTAATATAATTTACTCTTTGTCATAGGTATACATGTTGTGCTGGATATATGCCCTGCAGTGGTAGGTGTGGAGAAAGCAAATGCCCTGAATTATGCCTTTGCACTGAGGTATGCAATTTATTTATTTTTCCTAATAAAATTATGTAAAATTAATTAACGTGAAATTAATCTGGATTTAGTGTTTGAAAGAGATATATGCATTACTCATCTCATGATTAGAATATAACATGGAATAAACTTTCATCCTGTTTATGTTTTTAAACATTCTTTTGCTTCATATGTTTGAATTCTTGTTGTTTTAAATTGTTTAGAGTTGGATTAGTATAGCCACTTATATATAGAACTATAGTTCTATTCATAATCATTTTGTATTTTTTTTTTTTTATTTTTTTTTGCAATTCTTAGGTTTTCCTGTGCTTTGGGAACTCTGTAGCATCGACTCGGTTTTTACTGCAAGATGAGTTTAACATACAAACAACACAATGCGATAATTGCATCATTGTAATTTCTTCATCAAATTTTCTGACGTCTATAATTATTTACTCTTTTGAATTTTAACTAACTTATTTTGCGTTCATAATGCAGGGTTTCATGTTTTGCCTCCAACAACTTGCATGCATATTCTCCATTGTTGCTTGTCTTGTTGGAAGTGAAGAACTCAGTGAAGCATCTCAGTTGCTCAACTGTTTAGCTGATTTCGTTTATTGCACGTTAGTCATTTCATTTTCTCTCAAACCTCATACATTATTTAAATACTTTCATTTACTAGTTCTAACATATCTTTTGTAAATTATCTTTTGTAGGGTTTGTGCTTGCATGCAGGTAATCAATTTTTTCAACCTATATTGTTGAATTAGTTATCTAATTTCTTTAAATTAAGTAGTTTAATGCATTATAAATGATTTTCAACCCATTTCCTTTTAATTAATATTTGTAGTTCAACCCATCTGACCCGTAAAAGATAGAACATAATACTCGTTAATCATCAAATGAGATTTTTTTTTTCATTTATAACTTTTTTAATTTTGCAGACACAACACAAAGTGGAAATGGACAAACGAGACGGAAAGTTTGGACCACAACCAATGGCGATTCCACCGGTTCAACAAATGTCAAGGATTGATCAACCATATCCTCCTAATGTCGGTTATCCACAACAACCGTATGGTTACCCGCAACCACCACCACCTCAAGCTCAAGGTTACCCACCTGCCGGTTACCCACCACCGCCACCTCATGCTCAAGGCTACCCACCAGCTGGTTACCCCCCGCAGGGCTATCCAGCACCGGGTGGTTACTAAAACTAGATCTTTTCAATGTTTAAAACGGCGGCGAGTGATTTTGTGAATGAAATTTGTTTTTGTTTTTGTTTTCAACATTGAACTTCTTGAGGTGACTTACTTTTTTGTTTTATGTGATGAGTGAATGATGTACATGACTTCTATTTTTTGAATATTTGATTAGTTTGGTGTTTTTCTTGTCG
Organism: Stevia rebaudiana; assembly: GCA_009936405.2. Classification (NCBI taxonomy): domain Eukaryota; kingdom Viridiplantae; phylum Streptophyta; class Magnoliopsida; order Asterales; family Asteraceae; genus Stevia; species Stevia rebaudiana. The sequence goes on from WOUH02000007.1 coordinate 2,019,721, forward strand.
TCATGTATAAACTTATTGTCACGGGCCCACGGGGTTTTCTTAAGAAGCCGCGTGTGGTGCCTTTGGCGCCACTTAGAAATATGGGTCACTGGTTTTGTTCTGCCATTGACTCGTCAGTGGTGGGCCCCATTGTCTGACCAGTGACCAATTGTACACGAGAAGTGCAAGTAATTTTGTTGCACGACTTTCGTTAATCGTTGAAGCAATCCCAAATATATACAGTAGTAGCCGGTAAACTTGAGTGTTAGAACACAAAGTGAGTAGATACAATCTTTAAATATAAAACGTTACATCATGCACTATGGAGTTGTTGCTCTATCTATAAGGTAGCAAGTCCGTGACACTCTAGTAGTTCACATATCACCTTATGCTGAAAAAAGAAGTAAATATAACACCACTATTGTTTTTTTATATAAACCTGAATTTTACCTTTGAAAAGAAGTTTCGGGTTAGGTACATATAATAGAAGCGACAAAAACTGATTTACTAGATACAATGAGAAAGAAAACCGAATAAATAAGGCAAAACAATGAGATGATAAAAAGCTATTTTGAATCTATTAAAAACCCATAAAACAATAGTGCATGAACATTTTCTTTTAAATGTTGTTTCCCCAAATTATATTAACACTATACTAAAAAACAATTATATGTTTCTTGTTTTTATGATACAGTTTATAAAAATGTAATGAGGTACAAACTTTTTTAAAAAATATATCATAAAATCAAGAATATTACATATTTGATTTTCGACGAACTGGATTTTAATAATCAAACTGTGACACCTTGGTTATTAATAACCCGAACTATATATCACTTTTGCCAAAAATAATTGTAACTATTACTTTGATTATCAATAACAATATTAGAAACAAAATTATCAAAGATTTTCACTTAATTACAAATGATTTTTACTTTATTTTGCTTATACGTTTTGTATTTCATTTATAACTATCATTTTGGTAGAAATTGAGAGGAAATCAAGTGGAATCTTTGCTTTTGAAAAGTAAATATAACATCACTATTGTTTTTAACCAAAGTGACTATTAGGAGTATTCTTGTCCAAATTAATAGTTTGAATTATTATTGGTTAATGCGTCGTAGTTTGAATTATTAAAACTCAATATGCCTTAATTTTGGTATAACACTTAGAAACCAACTTTCTTAAAAGGGTTAGCATCAAAACATTAAACGAGTCTAACACAAGCGTCCTCCTAGCACACTGCGTGTTTAACTCGTACAATGGTAGAATGGTACATCTAATATTGTATACTAGTCGTTAGCAAGATTTTATGTTTTTAGACAAAAAAATTTACCCATCATCTTGATGACGTTCATGCACTTACTTCTGACACTATCATTTTCAAGTCTAAAAAAGAGTATCCGATTGGTTTAGGTGTATGACCCTAATACTACAAGGTACAAATCTTGTGACGACAGACGTATGTGAAGTTGGTTAAAGAGTAAATTGTATATTTGTATGGGTGGTGTGTGTCGGCCGTTTCATAAAAAAGTATATATAAATTTCAAATAACATGCAAAAGTTTATTTGTTTATAGGTTTTGTAAGAAAGATCCAACAGCCCGCACGCCCACAAAGAATTGATCAATTCATAAATTCAAATGCATAAATATATTTCAGATATTTGTATGCTAGCCATTTGTCGACATTTCAAACGAATCTGACATTCCAACGTTGCTTTCTTACATTCTTTTTTCTCTCATAGAAATTTTTGTTCTATTAAAAAAAAACATTATTATACACTTTAAAAAGATATTAAATAATTATCACACACATACGAAAAGTATTAACCTCAGGACATGAGTTTAGTATTTTACCCTCGTCTTATTCAAATTTTTTATATACTGATTAAAAGTAAGAATAGTAATATCAATATAAAAATATATTCAACTTCTATCCTTTTTATTCTATCCTTCTATAGTATAACCGTCCCATTTGCGTAAGGTTAGTAACAATTGAAAAAGACCTAATCTGTTACAAAGTAAAAGAACATATATAAATCGGTCAATTTTTTTTATTATGATTGATATTTTTTAGATTTTATAATTTAACAACAAATGCAAAGATCATGATGTACAACCAGTTTATTCGTATGCTATATGATGGTAGCTTTGTATCTTACCTACATAACTTTACGTATAAATTTTATTTAAACTTTATGTCTTACTCTTCGTCTCAATCTCTAATACAATTACAAATACATATTTTATTATTAATTTCTCTTGCTTATACACTAACATAAAGATTATAGAGATTCTTTCTATTTAAAAAATATATATATAAAAACATTCTAAACTTTTAAAAATAAAGAATATGATAATTACTGAGATATAGATAAAAATTAACCGAAAATCTTGTAATTTGAAGATCAAGATGAAATAGAGAATGGAAGGTGAATGCCTATTTATATGTAGAGATCAAATTGATTTTTTTGTATCCAAATACATAAGTCAAAAACATATATCATATTTTGTATTATTTCTTTTATTTGTGTTTGGGATTCCTTATTTCATGTGTCATTTTCTCATTTAAAAAAAAATCAATTCTTTTTTAAGTATATAATTTGATAAAATCAAACATTATCGGTTTATTAATTATAAAACTTATTAAAGTTCGTTGAATTATTCAACACCTACAGTTTTTTAACTTGGTTACTCATTTCAAATTCTAAATCTCAATAATCCAACTTCATTTATGAAATATCAAAGACATTTCGTTGTAAGTTCTTAATAATTCTAAAACGTAAATACCTATATTTCTACTGCGATTGTGGGACTAGCCACTTGGTATAAGAAGCCTCTTAGAAAGAAGATCAAGGATACAATCCTTACTAAGGTGTATTTGGTGTAATAAAACTTGTTGTTAATATATATATATATATATATATTTTGGTCTACTTATTCTCTAAATAAGTAGTGTTCTTTGGTCATGGATCTCTGTCTATAAGTATAACAAAGAAACAAACTTATGTTATAAAATTCCATGTCCTACATGTGTATAGTCATTAAACACGAGAACAACTTTTGAAAATTTATTTAATACTTTTTTCTAACATTATATTAAGACAATTTAACTTTTAACAAAGGAAAGTGATGATGACATAAAATGACCTTTGACTACATACTATATCAAAATAGCCATTGATCAAATAACACATCTCCAACGTGCCATACGCGAAATGGGGAAATCCTAATTGTAAAGTGTAATCAACTAAATATGAGTCATATACTCATATTACAGTGAATCTATGATCAATTATCTGAAGGATATACAAAATCGAAATTCATGAATTGTATTACAAACATAATAATTGAACTATGAAGTACCAATCAGGGACGAATCGCCATGATAATCAGCGATACCAGAAGCCGCCCATAACCGTTCGTTAAAGGAATCCCGCAAATCTTCAGGTATAACCGGCGTCCGGCAAATCGGGCAAGTTTTCCGATCATGGTCCATCCACCGGTCAATACAGTACCGGTGGAAAACGTGTTTGCAGTTTGTCAACACACGGATCTCGTCGCCGGCATCAAACTCGTACAAACACACCACGCAGCTCTCCGGAGGTTCTACGAGGTCGGAAAATTTAACGACGGGGAGGAGTTCTCGGAGGAGGACGCCGGAGACGGACTGTGACTGGTCGGACGGTGACTCGAATTGACGGTAATATCCGACGCCGATGAAGCGAAGAACGGAGGAAATGAGTTTGAGGATCGAACTTACAAAGGTTAAGATGTTGAGGATGATGAATGTGAGGAAAAGATTTGTGTAATCAACTGGGAAACCCATGATTGGAGGTTTTCTTTTGTGATTTTGGGTATGATTTTGAATAAAATATTATAAGGTGGGGTGGTTGAATTTTTGACAAGAATTCATGAAACGATAATTTGGTGAGAATGGTGACTGGTTGGTGATGATGATGAAATCGGAGAAACAATGGCGTGAAAGTGTATACATGTTATAAATTATTATTATATTCCTCTTTTCAAAGTGCATTTTTTAACACTAGAAAAAGTTGAATGCATGACACCAAATTAAAGACTTTAATCATAAACAAATTTAAAAGCATTCGAAGATCGAAGAGGAAACAAGGATGTGTGAAACGAACTTAATTAGGTTGTCTTCTAAAAAGCCCATGGCATGAAATGAAAGGACACATGAAGTCCTCCATGAAACACAATGTTAAACAATTTATCGATAAATGATACTTTCTGACTAAATATGAGTCCTATAAGTAGACATGATGATTCTATCTTATAAAAAATCTAAGGTTGCTATTAGAAACTAAAGGGTTAATGTCATATTTGAACCAAGTACAATAATAGTCGATATAGTTTGTTGTTATTCACAACTTTTGGTCTAAGTTTTAAAAATTGCATGTTTGAGTTATGTGATTTTTATCATGTAACATTTTGTCCACTTTTCCTTGATGGGTCCTATCAAGGAACCCACGCTTTTGTAATAATCCAATGAGTTGCACGCCCAGGCAATACACCTTTCAGCAAAATGTGTCCTCATTGAAAAGATATCCAATTTCCTATTGTGAAGATTTTGTTCGCCCCCAAACCGATGTAAGATATAACATAATTAAATTTTTTTTAACATCTAAAACTTGGACACCCGATTCCCGTCAAATAGATCACCCTTCACCCTTCATAGGTGTGGATATAACGTAAATGAAACACGTTACCCAAACAAACATCTTTTAATATTGAGACCCAAAAGATGTAAGTAGGGTCAAACCGCATTACGATATATGAATTAAACGTGTAATTAGTGTAATTAACAATTCAACACTATAAGTTTAGCGAAGGTGGCCAAAAGAAACAAATTTAAGTGACCAATGGAGATGAAAGTGTGAATATAAGTGTGGGAAAACAAGTGGAGATTGTTGTCATATTTTTTGGACTAAATAATAGTATGACTAAAGAAATACATACATGAGGTAGTGATCCTTCATATAGACATAGTTCTTTTATAAATCAATGCATTAATCAGTTGTATGGCTGATTTATTTTTAAATCAATGCATTACTAGTCAGTAGTTAGTTGTACAATAATCCTCAATCATGATAAAACTATTTGGGTTCACAATATTGATAGTACTAAATTATCATCCTCCAAATTCCAAAGTTTCAGATTTGAAACAACATATTGCCATCATTACTAAAGATACACAAAATCACAGTAGATTTATAGTTATCATTTATCAAGATTCTAGCTCACTCATTGCAAAACAAAATCAAAACATGTTTCCTAATTTATGAACATACATGCTAGAAAACATCACCTCTCAATTTTCATCTCGGTTTGACCATGTTTCCCAAAGCGACAGAAGAACAAGCGGTCCAATCACCGGTGGAACCGGTGGCGGCTTGCTGAAAGTAACGATTGGTTCAACATCTTTCTTCATGTGTTCTTTCTTCTCCAAACCATCATCCTTTATCTTCTTTGGTGTCAAGGTGGCAACTGCACATTAGTTTTATAGTTAATATCTTTCTAAAATAAGAGTTAATTAGAATAACAACATTAATACTAAAACTAATTAATCCTACCCCATGATGTTCTGATAGGAATAATGTCATTAATTTTATTATTTGCCCTGAATAATGCAGATGTAACACGCATGTAGGTTGCTGTTTCCTTGTTTCTTTTAAGCAATCTGCATCAAGCAAGCAATTTGCTGATGTCAGAAGAAACAAGATTAAAAAAAAAGATATCATTATGTTTTGCAAGAACCTATATGACCATGGCACAATTCATGCAATAACTTAAGCCACTTGTCCAAATTGATCATCATGTATCTACATACTAATGATTTAAAAAGGCGTGACTGATGCACAAGACAATTAGAATTAGGAAAGTGAGTGTAAAACAACCAAAAGTTTGGAAGAAATTATGAAATGTTTGCTAGATAAAAAATAGATGTAAATAAAGTTTACTTGGTTGCACAAAGAGCAAAGGATCTCGTACATGATGCACACGCCCAGAATTTTGAAGCCAAAACACCTCAGGAAGTGATTAATCATGCTATTAGCTAATTAATTTTTAGGAACCAGTTTATGTCAGTAAAAGAGTTAGTTTTCTGAATGAACTATAACTGGTAAACAGCTTAAACTGAAATCCGCAATGGTGCAATCTCAATTAACCAGGAAACAATTCTTTTTCCACAATCTCTACTCAATTTCAAAATGTCCTCATCAAATCAGTTTATTGTTTTTGATTAAACGAGCTATTGCTGAAAAGTGAATATCTAGTCAGGTTGCACACATTATAATGATCTCGTAAACATGTGTATACACTGAATCGTATGGGTAAGAATATAGCACAAATCAAACGTACACTGAATAATCTAATCAGACTACACACAAGATAGATCATGAAATGATGAAATCCGATCAAAACTCATCGATACTTTTGAATTTTGATAATGATCTCGTAAACATAGCATACACTTAATCGTCTGAATAATAATATAGCATAGCTGAATAGATCAAACGTACACTAATTTCCAGAATTATCATTTAACTGAACACAAATATACACAATAAGATGGCAGATCAAAATTCGAATTGTTAACACAAGCTTTATCCAAATAAATACAAAGATAAAGCTAAAAACTCTAAACCTGTGATCGTTCGCCGGAGTTTTGAACGTAAACGGAAGGACTGCCGGAGTTGCTAAGAGAGAGATGATCGCGTTTCACGGTAATCGAAGAAGTTCCTGAAGTTTCTGAAGCAGCTGCAACTTATAAATGGACTTATTGGGCCTTACATTTGGGCATATTATATGGCTAGTGGCATAATATGGACCGAGTGAAGTATTTCGAAGCCGTTCGGGTTTCGATTGATAAATAAACCAAAGCCCAAAGGCACCAAATCATAGTAGAACTTAAATAGCGTTTCTCAAGAGTTTTCATGCATTTGTTAATGTGTTCATTATAACACAATCTTTCTTATCTACCTCTAATAAATTATTTTAAAAAATACCACATGTTATTTTTTAGTTATATTAAAATAATTTATTTTATAATACTTTTTTTATATTTTTTACTTTATCTTAAATTATAAAATGTATTTTAATTTTAAAATCATTTAAATTTATTTTTATCTATTTAAGTTTGTATCTTATATATTTAAAAAAGTCAGCTGTATTTTTATCCCAGAGGTTTGCGATACTTAACAGTTTCAGTACACTGTTAATGTAAATCATTCAATAATGTTTCAAGTGTTAAGAATTTTCGTCCTTAACGTTTCAAATATTAAAAATTCCTAACATTTTAAGTCTTAACAGTTTTCGTCCATAACGTTTCAAGTCTTAACAGTTTTAAGTGTTGTAAAAATCGGCGTAGGCGGCCGCTTAGGCGCTAGGCGGTTGTCAGGCGCCTCGATTTTGGCCTAGGCGGTTGTCTAGGTGCTAGGCGCGTCTAAGCGGCCAGAAATCAATCAAAATCCCTAAATATCAGTCAAAATTTGTTAAAAAAAAAGTCGAAATTTGTCAAATTTTGGTTAAAAATATTAAAAATCGGCTAAAATCTATTAAAATTCGTCAAAATCTTCAAAGTATTTATAAATATATAATTTTGAAAAATTACATATAAAATTTCAATCCGCCTATTTCCGATTAATCCCTAGGCGATACCTTACCGCCTAGCTAGCGCCTTCTCCAACCTTGAGTTTTCGTATTTAATACACAAGTTATCCACTAGCCCGTGTAATACACAAGTTATCCACTAACCTGTGTAATACACAATCTATAATATATTTGTTATCCACTAACACATGTTTATTCAGTTTTCTGAAGTTATATATTTTTAATCATCTAAACCGTGCACTACACGGGCTTAGGGATGAGATCGGTACCGCCTCGAAGACCGGTCCCCGTCCTGGAAAATCCCGGTCCCGAACCCGGTCCCTAAGTTAGATACGTAAAAGTTTCGTATTCACTCACACCTAAGTTAGATATGTAACAGCCTCGTATTCACTTTCTCTTGTTATAAAATAAGTTAGTTTCTTAACTACACTGTAACTGTCATTTTTCTATGATTGTTTTTTAGAAATAATTCAATTAGTTTGGATTAAGTACTAGTTAAGACACTTTCCTTCTACCACATAGGTTGGGTTCTAGCCCAAGCATGTAGACTTATCTTTTTTTTTTTAATACTTTATAAGGAAAATATCAGTCATAAAAGTTTGTCGCCCAAAAACTATTTTTTTGTTGTTACTTTACAAAGAAAATATCAGCCTTGAAAGTTTGTTGAGATGACAACATTTTATTGTTGTTGTTACTTTACAAAGAAAATATCAGCCTTGAAAGTTTGTTGAGATGACAACATTGGTATCATAGAAAACACACTCTCATTGCCACTCACAACATAAGGCACGGTTTAACATCGTAGAAGTGATAGCCGTTCTTACATGTTTTTAGATGTGCATTTCGAGTTTTGATAGTGTGTTGCATTTTTATAATGTTTTGATTATGGGTAATATTCAGTTCTGTAATATCTTTTCGATTGTCATGACATGGATTCGCAATAAGACTTGTTGAATTCATAGGATTTTACATAAGAATGACAACCCGCGTTTTGGTTCTGGGGTTCCTTTGAATTGATAGTCGTCACAATGTGTTTTTGTATCCGCGTTTTGATATTTGAGCCCGTAATGGATTATCCGCGCACGTTAGAACTTTTCTAGTTTAAATTAATTAATTGACAATAGGATATTTAAATGGAAAGTTAACATTATTATTCATGAATTATTGATAATAGAAGGCTCATCTTTTCTTGATTGAACACCACTAATCTTTTCTTCCCTCAAAGGAAATGTCCCATGATGTAACACACTTAAATGCTTTTTAATTTGCTTAATTAATTTCTAAATGTCATCAATAGTGTTTATACATTTCCCAAATTTAATGACTAAGTAATCAAGTTGTACGTATTACCTATATTCAAAATTAAATATATGCACACCTCATCTTTAGAGTAAAAGAAAACGAGTCACCTGCATTTAGAGTCTTGTTATAAGTGGGGTGGTAGTACGTTAATTAATCTCTACTTTGTATAAACTAGTCATGTATAACTTATAGTGTAATTAACTAATAGAGCAAACTTATTGGTTGAACAAAGCAGGATTAACTAAAGATTAACTACTGCATGTGGCGATCGAGGGAGACTGTTGAGTTTGATTATCATGACACCCTATATAGCTAATCGAAGGACCTAATGTGAACCAAGACGACCTCCTTGTAGTAGGCACAAGCTAGATGCTAATTATTGTTTATTTTCTAGTTTTAATTTGTTTATGATATGATGTGGCTTAAAACAAGACATTGCTCTTTGCATGACTAATCTCTAAAAACATTGTCCTTTTTTAGGGCGATGTTTAACTTCTCTTCAAAACATTATTTGACCAATCTTTTAATGGTTAGACATATTTCAAACTGTCACTCTTGTAATGCATGCGTGTGAAGATCGAAGCACCATTTTTAAAAGGAAAAAAATAAAAACTTAATTGAATTGTTACATAAATTTGTTGAATTCTTCTTTAGACAGGATCCACCACTTTTGGCAAAACTGTCCATCACCAAAACATTAAAACCAACGAAACAAGGGCAACCAACCAACCACATCCCCACCACCACCTAGGCAAACACAAAAAAGGAATAAAAAAAAGTGCTTAGAAATTTAATATATTCAAACATCAAATTGATTAAAATGATTAAAAACGTCAATTTTTAGAAGCCATGTTTCCCTCATGTATACTTTTTATGTGTATATATGTAGTTCTACCGGGTGAAAAATTAAGAAAGAAAACACAAATACATCCCAATTCTCAAGTTTTTAGGGTTTGGTATCAGTGATGAACAGAAAGAACAATTCTGGTGGAGGAAAAAGTTCTTTAGGGTACTTGTTTGGCTCCGATGACTTAGGTCAACAACAAAGCGATCAATCTAAAGTTCCACCATCTCCGACATGTATACCGCCGTATGGCACCGACAAAGATGAAAAGTTACCGGAAAAAGCCCCAACTCCTCCAAAGAAAGATGACACCAACTCTTTCAGTTATATCTTTCATGGAGATGGTGATAAGTCCACAAGTTCTCTAATGACTGTAAGTACTTCTATTTATTTTTTCAATGAAATAAGTTAAGAGCATATATATATATACCAGTCGTGAAAACATTGTTTGTTTCATCGTTTTAGTCAGTTTAGTAAAAAACAATATTTCATACCTTATTTTGGATTACTATTGCTTATTTTCTGGTGATCGATTATATAGGGCCGACCATCAACACGGGTTAGATCGGTTCCGGGTGGAGATTCATCTCTTGGCTACTTGTTTGGAGACAAGTGATGATCTTTATGATCTTTATTTTAACCACTTGTATTATTATGAAATAAAAGATCGAAACACACTTGTATTCGATCGGAGCTAGCTTAAATATGAAACTGGCCTCAAAGATACCGATAGACTTATATTTTGATGTATATATTAAGGTGATTTCTTGCAAAAATCTCAATGGGATCGATAATGGTTGTGGTTTACCTGGATAGAAGTGACCAAATATGTTTAATTAGGGTTTGTAAGAGTGTGCTTGTTAATTGTGTGATTTTCAAATTTACGGTTTAACTAAGGTGTGTAATAATTTGAATTGAAAGTGAATCTTATTGTGATATTTGTGAACTCTACAAAGGCATCGTGATAATTTTATTAATCTGGGATATAACCTTTTTTTTTGTCAGAGAAGCTATATATGGTTAATTAATTTGTAACTACTTAGATAAAAACAACTTTAAAATAATATATACTGTTTTCTTATTAGATTTAAAACAATTACTACATTAGTATGGAACACTACAATGTTTTCTAAGTTTATTTGAATCTTTTCAACATTTTTTTCTGGATTATTTGGCAATCTTGAATTTATATATATTTAAATATATTTTTAGTATATTATTCAATATATATTTAAGGAGTTAAGTTTGAAATATAAGCACAAACTTCGAATCCTTAATTAGTTACATGTTCAAAATTTTCTATTCAATACTTTCTGCTGTTATTTTAGCACAATTTGAAAAAATAAAGTGCATATGAAGAAATAAACATTTATAAACTTGAGGGTTTGAAAACCACCGGTACTAGCTACTACAAATTATAATTTTTGTGTATTAGTTCCTCACTCATCAAAGTATGTCGAAAAGGTCATTTACTAACACGCTTTCAACAGAAAATAATTGTGGGAAAACTCTGCTCAAAACCTTACAATTTTATGGGTACTCTTATACAATCAATTTCTACACACTTTTTATACCTGAATGGATAAAAGTAAGCAACCACCGTTCATCCACCCTAAAAACAAAGACACAATACCAACGACAAATAAATAGAAGAAAGGGAAAATTGCAGAACTAGACATTTTGACCAAGAAAATTGTCAAAATAGACATGTGCATTTAGCCTACGGTTTCATGGTCAGAGCCAATCAGATTCAGACACGTACCCCCACTGTCGGCTAAGCCATCGCTTTTTTAGCCGACGGTTTGCTAGGCTTAAACCAATTTTGACTGTCCTGGCCCACACAGGTCACACATGCTGACCAATCAGAAGCTGACACGTGTCCCATTACGTCAGCTATTTTAAAGTGTAGGCTAAATTAACAAAAGCGTCGGCTTAGCCTACCCCTTTTTAGCCATCCGTTTATAATTAGCCTACGAGCTCAGCCATACATTCGAGCCATCTAGTTATCCGGCTAGCCGTAGGCTAACTGTAGGCTAAATGTTCCAAAACCGTCGGCTAAACCGTCTGCTTAGCCTACGTTTTCTGTTTTTTAACTTAAATTTAATTAAATCTACCTCTCTCTTTAATATCTTACCAACCTATGATCTATATTCTCATGTGAAATATGCTTCTTCCTACCAAATTCCTTGTTTTTATCTTGCATCTAATTAAATCCACTTCTCTCTTTAAAGATCCTAGGTTGGTAAGATATTAAAGAGAGGTGGATTTAATTAAATTTAAGTTAAAAAACAGAAAACGTAGGCTAAGCAGACGATTTAGCCGATGGTTTTGGAACATTTAGCCTACAGTTAGCGTACGACTAGCCGGATAACTAGATGGCTTGAACGTATGGCTGGGCTCGTAGGCTAAAAAGTGTAAGCTAAGACGACGCTTTTGTTGATTTAGTCTACACTTTAAAATAGCTGATGTAATGGGACACGTGTCAGCTTCTGATTGGTCAGCATGTGGGACCTGTGTAGGCCAGGACAGTCAAAATTGGTTTAAGCCTTGCAAGCCGTCGGCTAAAAAAGCGCCGGCTTAGACGACGGTGGGGGTACGTGTCTGAATCTGATTGGCTCTGACCATGAAACCGTAGGCTAAATGTACATGTCTATTTTGGTAATTTTCTTGGTCAAAATGTCTAGTTTGGTAATTTTCCCTAGAAGAAAGGTGTTAGGTCATTAAACAAAGGCAAGCGAAGTTTGATGACGTTGTTTCAGACTACAAAACTATGAGGGAAAAGAAAAAGAAGGGAAAAAAAAAGTTTGATTGAAGTTGCTCGAAACAAAATTAAAAGAGAAGAAACGATGTTGGCAACATTGCTAACCGATAATAATGCAATTCACATACGAGTCCACCCATGTTGCTCTAATTTAAGTCTGAATGTATATCCTTTGGAACAAGAAAATGCATTCCCAGTTTTCAATAGATCACATGTTATATATTTTTATGGTTTGTTTATAAAAAATAGTGACTCTTACTATAATCACTAGGACAAGCATAAACTAGTTGTACGTAAACAAATATGTAGGATCCTTATATTTATTTTATTTTAACATGCTCTTTTAGGTATTTCTACATATATAAAAATAAACGTTTAAAAAAAGCCATCAAAGCAACAAGCCCTATCAACACAAACATGGAACTAAAAACACGACACACACCCTCTTTAAAACCCAATACATGTCACGTTCCAGCTTTTTATGATGAAAAACACCATTGATCATTTATAATTCTAGACAGACAAAACAAGTGTTCATCTTAGAAGTCAAATTCCACTTCTAGAAAACAAAATTTTATGGATATTAGCTTGTGTGATTATTTCAAGTAAAATCAGCGTTTTTATAAATACAAGACGAATATATAATGATGTTTCTTAGGCCTTGCGGCGTGGTCCAGTAATAATTAGCACACATTTCACATGTAAGGGGATGGTGCTCTATGTCTCACATCCTTAACACACAATCACGCCATGCCACATACATGTGAGAAGTGTGAGAAGTTGATTTGCAATTATTAGAATTCTCACACCGTTGAGGATCACGCCATGATTAATTGACGGGCCGGTGTTCTCACCTCGTGACATGTCACATACGCGTCACAGACTCATGCTAAGCTCTCACGAGGATACACCCCCATCCCGTTAGATGAAATGTTATGGGAACATAAGGTTAAGATGGAAAATTTGTTTCTCGGTTTGAAAACCATCATTGAGATATTAGGCACGGCATATTGGCACCCCCATAACCAAAGGAGGGTTAACAGATTCCACCGGCCCTTTGACTGTTAAAATGCTAAAATGCTGATTGAAAAGGCTGATCTATTAGGAACATGTGAGTTGGGCCTTTTGATAGCAGGCTGAGAAACATAAAACATGGCATTTTTAAGAAAAAACGTGAATCATGAGCTTATAACTTCATACACAAACTGCAATACAAATGTGTGTTGCGTGTTTGACAACCACCACCCCAAAAAGTCCTAACCTTAGAGCCATCGGTTAACTGCAGAACCAAGCAATAGCTATAACCGAGACCAAAAGGTTTTCGATAAATCTTAGCCGATAAATTCAATTTCCGTTTGGGCTCAAAACCAAACTGACTCATGCACCCTATTAAGACTGAATCTAATGAGTGATTGGTGCGAGCCTAAGAGGCTCCACTGAATCTAATGAGTGATTGTTGGTGTGACTGAACTACTGGTGATAGTGGTTCCATGTTGATGGGCAAAATCCTTTTTTATTAATTATTGTTATTTTTCAACCAATAAAAATATATTTCTCATACTTCTAACTCATCACCCTCACATTTTTGCCTCACCTTCACTATCGTGCATAACACCTACGTGGCAAGTCATCACCATCACCTTCAACCACTCATTAAACATAGGTTAGTTAAAAATGATAAAATTCTAGCTACGTTACAACAATAAGCAAAACTGACAACACTTCACACACAGACCAATAAGCAAGGGGTATACCACATGTCAGAACACAAAATCCTCCGAGAAAACAATACACAAAAAAAAAACATTATTAACATCTATGCTCAAAATTCAACACGTGCGTATACATAAATACGTTAAAAATTGAGAGATAATCCGTATTTGAACTCACGTGGTCGAAAAATTGTGCCATAGCGTCAGGGAAATGCTAAGTATGCCAGTGGCAATACCTTTTGAACCGGTGACTATTAACCATATAAAAGCAATAGATCGATACTTCACACTTCTAACAAACATCTTTACGTACACTAGAAGAATCACACATAATGTAAACCAAAACATATAATTTAGAAACATTTAGGATTTATAATATTATATATGTGCATCTCACATCAATAAGACTACTATCAGGAACAATAAAAGAAAAGAAGCATCAGTAGTAATATACTAAAACGTCCGTTTGTGTATATATATATATTCGCAGATTGACTAACCAACTATGACATGGAAAAAACTATTCCAAAAGAGTTGGAACAGTTTTAGATACAAAATTCATTTACTTTCTTTACCAGGTAACCTAACTATCAGACAGCACCACCACTTCCATCCACAACCGAACCACCTTCGAACCCACTACCATTTACGTTACTAGCCATTAGGACTTGCAAATGGGCCGGTATAAAAGGTCTAGGAGTGTTTAAAACCGGCGGGCTAGCCGCCTGGACCGATTGGGTTGGATGAACTATAGACCGGTTAAATGCATCTGTATAAGCCTGACCTGACAAACTTCCGCGCATGCGACCAGTTGGTCGCCAGGTTTGATCTGTTGGTGCATTGGCTGAACCCTCTTGCGTCATAAAAGCTTGACCCATACCTAACCATTAGGCGCACAAAATATCAAATTTCAATTTAATGATTGTACAGTTGTACTCTAACCGGTCAATTAGATAAACCGAAAATACTGTTAATATTTAATAAAAGTACCTCTTTGGTCTTCTGATGATGTCACAGGCATGGTTGATACTGGAGTCTGGAGTGGAGATGGAACGGGTGGGGTCCAGCTACTAATTTGAGGAGATTGTGGAACCGGGTTGGGTGGTGACCAGTTACTCATTTGGGGAGCTTGTTGAACCATGGTGTTAGCATAGTGGTGCGTTTGTTGGTTGGTTATGGGACCAATTGTGGGACCTACATAGTAATTGGTTTGTTGGTTGTTTATGTGACCAGGTGTAGAACCTATATATCCTTGGTGGATTTGAGGAGATAACTGAGTAGGTGACTGAACCAGATTTGGTGTCATATGGTTGACTGATTGATGTTGGTGAGAGTTGAAGTATTGACCATTTGATTGATGAGATTGACCAAAGTGGCCACCAAATTGTTGAGCCGGTTGGCTTGTAACATTTGAGAGATCATGATTAACCCAATTCTGAAAGAAAAAGAAGAGTCACCCATGTTGTTTTGTTAATGCATAAAACCTCTTGGATCATGTGATTCAAAGAATATATTAGTATCAGAATAATATAAATTGTTAAGACTTGAAACGTTATGGACAGTTTCTGTTAAAGGTGAATTGAAATTGTTAAGTATTGCAAACCTCAGGGATAAAAAGTGAATTTTACTTTTTAAATCTATAAGATAAATATTTTAATTAGATAATATCAAATTTAAATGATTTTGAATTTTAAATCTATTTTATAATTTAAGATAAAATAATAAATATAAAAAAAACCTGAAAAAGTTGTGATGTTGCCCATATGGCATTATTTGGAATCATTTATTATAGTCAGATACTTTTTACAGAGTGTGTTGGCTCAATCGAGGCCGGTTTGTCCATACACCTAACGCGCTAATTTTGCAAATTTAGAAAAACATTAATTACAAACTATGATGGTGGTAATCTATTTTTTGTACCTGTGAGCCCATGTTATCAGTGATCATACGCATCGTTCGATGTTGATCCATTTGAAATCCAGAATACAGTTGTTGTGTGTTGCTACCAACCATTCCCGCAGGAGTTTGAACCGGAAGTGCTTGAAAAGCGTTTGGATTTCTCGTCACGTGCCTGTTAGGTACTGTCGTGTACCTCGCACCATAATCATTACTCATACGGTTCATGTTACGCGGTTGAAACTGCATACCGGAAGCAGAAACTTGAGTTTGACTTGGACTCTGAAACATATTATTCATCACGGTATTCGGTGTCCCGTATGGATATGTTGGTGATTGCAAATTGGAACCGGAATTTACAGTTTGACTATGAGAAATGGTAACATTTGATCTAGTGTCTGATGTCGGTCTAAAAAACCGATTCTCCGTTTGAGGTGAAATATTTGTATGCATATGGTTCATGTTCATATGGTTGGGAATTTGATTAGTGGGATTAGGTTGGTTTTGTAACTGATCAAGAGAAGGTTTTTTGTCATTTTCTTTATGGGAATTATTGGGATCAATATCATTATCCCCTATTGTAAGATCCATAATATCTACACTCATGTTTGAAGGGGGAATAGGTTCTTCTTGTGAAATTGATTTATTTTGTTTATCCGCGTTATCATCACCCTCGTTAACTACTGACCACGATCCATCAGCAGATATCTTTACATGAGAAATTGTAGCATCCACCTCTTGCAAAACCTATGGAGAAATCAGTTGTTTTCATTACGCGGTTGAAGAATATTAAATGAATAAAAATGGTTGGGTAACAGGTTAAAAACCGATGATGGAATTTATAAGATATCCATGGTCTGAAATGCGGGTTGAAAAATGAGTTTGGGTTGATTTTTGAATTAATAATTAATTTTAGATTTTCAACGGTTACATTTGACGGTCACGAGGCCGTTGCACAATTAGAAGCTATCGCGAGAAAGTCACCGATTGGGATTGACGGTCAACCCACTAGAGTGAGTCCCTTTTAGCTAATTTCTGTTATTTGTCCAATTTGATATAAAACAAAACCAAATTGATCCATTTTTAATAAAAAAATTAAATAAAATTTATATACTTATTTCTAGGTTACTTGCCTTAGCGATGCCTTGGTCAAATCGGATGTCAGTGAAGCATACAGATTGACTACAATGAGGACAACGCCATGATGGTCTTCTTGAGTTAATGGACACATAGTTTTCAAAATCAAAACACTGCAAAAAGAGTGAATTACATAATAAATCAAATGACATCAGAAAAAGTCAACATGGTCAAAATTACCAACACCCACCCTCATCTTCTAGACAACATAATCAGGATAGACTACCTTAAACTGAAACTTTTTTTAATTAAGTTGGTTACTAAAAACGGAAAGTTGACAAAAGTTGGTTAGCTTTTTACGCAATTAGCCCTAAATAATATTCCAATGTCAAACCTTAAGATATCTTTAAAAGAACCACGGGATATATTTAGACTCACCTGAAGGTGTTTGCACAAATGACCTTTGACAGGTGTCGTGATGCGTTTAAAGCTGTATAAAAAAGAGAACCCAAGTCCAAAGCATGAATAAGTGAAGATTAAAAAATAAATAAAAAATGCTAATTCTATTAAAATGAAATGATATTAAACTAATTTAGCATTTAATGTAAGAGGACAAGAAATTAAAAATTAATAACTTCACAAAAAAATCTGGTTCCTACCTTATGGGGCAATTAAGAGATACTGTAGATGCCCCTTCAACTATATCATTATCTATAATGAAAAAACAAACACAACCATATAGATAAAAACATCAAATAATTATTACTATCATTTGTGTTATTTTCTGATACATTAGATGAGTATACCTGGATCAGATGCAGCAGCAACAGGTGGCACGTAATCTGGAAGCGCGGGGCAGCTTGGGTTTGTGATAATACTCATGAAAGCAACAACTATTAAATATTTCCCTAACATACAAATACAGACAGTTTAAGTTAAAAAATTTAAGCACGTAAACTATGATGGAAACAAAGGGAAGTTGTACAGTAAATACCATTAAACTGGCCCACCGCTTGAAGAAGATTAGTTCCATGCTTAGCCAATTTTGTTACGGGTGTTGGAATCTGCGGTCCAGGATCCTGTTAAAAAATTAAGAAATAAAAACACAGTAAAGTATTCACACAGTCCAACATATATATATATGTAGCAAGTTAGCAACAAATTGTAGCAATTTTGGTTTGGGTTATTTGGTATCTTTGACTAGTCAAAACAGATAAAAATCAAAAGGCTTGCTAAAAAGCGGTGAGTCATATGTCACCCAGAGTGTATTTGCAATGAAAACAATCTCCTAAACCAATCTATTTAAAAAAAAGTAGTTTATTGTCTGATATAATGTAATTTTTGTTAGAATATTTGACATGCTTATGAAAGGTATTTTTGGTCAATCCAAACGGGTCGGGTCCTCTTCAACTTGTAGCAAAAACTACCCATTTGACTGAAACTTGTTGACCCGTTACCCAACATGCAAATTCTCCACCAATAGATACAAACCTGATTAAGACAAGTTCTTTTATCAACTGCTTTCCCATTCAACAAAAAGCTAGAAATGAAACAAAAACAATTGTTGGTTAGATCACTTTAATGCATGTCTACTTTGTGACAAAAATGTATTAGAGATTAAAAGAAACATGTACTTGACCAGTTGGGGACTTATGATGCACGATGATGTCTCTGTGTTTTCAGTTTGAGCAACAAACAAACACTGCAGTGAAGTTAAAAAGAGAAATAAATATAAAATGCGAAATAAAATTTTATGCAACTGCATATTAAAATACAACTAGCTAGTGATGTTATTTTCTTTTAAAAAAACCCTAAGTGGTGATACATGATGGAACAAACTTTTGTAATATATCAAGTTATGATATGGGAATCTTACAACTCTTTCATCAAGAGATGTTGTGTTCTTGGCAATATTGAAATCTTTAACAAATGCCCTGTACCCCGGCTACAAAGTAGACAAAATGATGATATCAGTTTATAGATCTTAAAGATTATAATTAAAAACGGAAAACAGAACATGATTACCATTGTCTCAATAAATGCAAGTATTCTGCCCATCTTCATTCTTGGATAGAACCTGATGGTATATTATAAAACCTAGAAGATTACTCAAACAAAGACAATAATCCAATTACATAAAATATAATACAAAAAGACGCATCATAAATACCTTGACATTACTGTTGAGATATTGTGATGAATTGTGCTTTCCTCAGATGGCATATCTATAACACTACAGAAACTGGTTGATATCTACAATCACATAGAAAGAGAACTCAATATCAACTTATTAACATATAAAAGTGTCAAAAAAAAAACATTTACGAAACCTCATTCCAAATAATAAGAAGTTCTTCTTTATCCTTCTCACCAAACCATCCATTTCTACATCCACCCTATGAAAAAATAAAAGTCACAAGATTTAAAACTTAAAAAAGTAAGAAAATGCACAGCACATCATCAATAAGACACAAACATAAATCAAAAGCTTATAAACCTAATTATGATAATTTAAATGATATTGAAGAAACTGAGATACAGGAGTACCTTTATAGAGATCATCAGCATCATGATAGCTGGTTGTAAGTATTTATCATTTGTCCATTGACATACCTAATCACATAACAAATAAGATGACTAAATTTATGTAAAACAGTCAATTATTTTAGTTTGATCTTCAAGTGTTATGAACGTCTAACTAATTGGTTTATAAAATAAAGCAAATGAATATCACATAAAACAGTGCCTACTGTCAAGTCACATATTCTAAAAACATTAGTATAATGTAAAGTATGTGTATAGAGGATATATTTTGTACATTTAAAAACAATTCAAATAAATTAATCTGGTAATTTTAGAGTACATTTTCTATGAAACTAACTAAAAAATCACATCACATGTATGAGTAGGATTTTTTACTCTCAATTTGGAATTAGGGATATAGATCAGGTTCTTACCTGCTTCAATAGATAAGGTAACTGCAAAGCTCTGTCTGGAATTTCATTGTTACCAACTGCAAAGTCAATACCTCTGAAAAAGTCAATGTAAAATCTGATCAGTATAAAACTTCGATTAATAAGGAGCTACCACTCAATAAATTCATGACTGCAATGAAATGATTTGATGAATAAAATATGCATATTACATACAGTATTACAGTTTAGTAAAGCTTAAATGACATAGGTGAAGGTTTTCACCATGTAAGTGATGTGTGGATCAAAAGTATGGATGTACTCAAGCAATATTAAGAGATGATTATATGAGAGGCCAGTTATTCAATATTAAGAGGATGTTTTGAGAGAATATGAGAACTTAATGACAAAGCAAAACCCTAATAACTTACTGATATTCTATCTAAATAAACTCTAAACAAACATGGCTTACCAAATATGACCTTCAAACTAAAAAAAAAACAAATATGTTCCAATTTCAGTTGTAAATGGGCTAATTTCAAGCTCCAGCGTTGTAATGGAAGCATAGACTTTACTACTAATGATGTGTGTATACTCATCACTTGTCTTTCAATATTCTATTTCAACCATGGAAATACTCATCTTTCATCTTTTAACAAGTTTTTCACACACCCTCATCAATGTACAACTCAGGATGCATAGTGTACAATACACAAGAAAAAGATGGTTGTCATCCATCTCACATGTCGCCACAACCTTGAGCACAGATACCACCGGTGGGGTGTTTCAGTGGCACCAGACTTCCACCTCAGCCACTCAGCCAGGAAGGGGTGCAGGGTGAGTTCATCGGGTGGTAGAAAGGTAAATAACCAACATTAAACTCTACATAAATTGCTAGAAAAGGAGAATTTAATGACACTCCACTTCAAAATAGTTGATTTAGTTTCTTAATCGATACATACAAACTCCAGATTCACACGTAAATCTTCTCTCTGGAAACAGAGAAAACGCGTTTAACTTTGTTACTTAGTGACAAGCTCAACATTTAAGTTCAGCTAGCGTGTGTGTGTGTGTGAAATCGACGCACAAATCAGCCATCTGCAACCTAGCATTTTGGTCTAATAACATCACAACGCAACAATTTTCTGTTTTCCGCCATAACTGAGCATGAAACACGCATAAATCACAATGAAATCGAACAAAAAGCAGCATATTCCCCCAAATAGCACAAAATTATGATAAATTTCAGACAAAGAAACACCTGGAGAGAGAGAGACATAGACATCGGATCTCATTGTTATCACTCCTCGAGCCACTGCGAGCATGAGCAAGTAACCGATCAGCAACGGTAGAAATGCGCAAATTGTTGCAGTGCGACGGAGATGACGACAGGTCGTTCATGTCCCCCGGTCCGGTCGCCTGCACCGGATTCATCACCGCTCCGGTCATAGTCGCCGGTGTTATCAGTCTGGTAGAGAGCACGATGCCACGATAGGTGATCAGTCGCGACAAAAAAACTGCAAAAGCAGATGTTAATGGCGGTGCATTTTATCTTTGTACGAAAGTTTCAAATTGTTAAACGTAATCTTTTAATGGTAAAATCCCGAAAATTACGAAGGTTCGTATGTTGAAAAAAATTTAACCGAGATATTAAACGTTGTAACCGTTGTTACATGGGAAAGTTGCAAAATTACTTGGAATTACAACTCATACTTAAATTGAAATTTCTACTAATTAAATATAACGAAAACCAAGTCTCTTTAGACCCAGATTAGTTACTTATTCATCAAGTAACTGACCCACCGTTAGCTTGATAGACTCGGGCAACCCACGAGCTCAGGTCGGGTTCATAAAGCCACATCATCCATAAGCTCGGTAATCATGTCAAGCCCGTGCTTACGTTCTAACAAACAAAGTGATTTTCAAAATTCAACTCTTGTAAATATTTTATGTACAATGTTTATTTAATGCTTATTTAATATTGTTCAAATTCATAATACCCCACAAATGACGCCAACTAAGAGAATTCCAAGCAACTTTTTCATTCTCATCTTCATAATTCATTACCTTTTTCAATTAGAAAAAAAGTTATAAATTTATCATTATATTTTTCTTTATCCTCCTAAAATATGTTTCAGACAAAGTGATCAAACATTAGAAATCGCGTCTTGATAACAAACACATGTGTTATACATTTTGCATTTAACACTTTTGATTTCATTTCGCCTGAAGCTGTGGAGTTACTTAATCGAGTTCAACGGGTTATGCATAGCAATCTTATGACCCATAGAGATATGGATGTGGTTTTAATATACTTAATTTTTATATAAAAAATGACTAATGGCGCAGTTTGTCGCACATTTGCCTTCTATTTCGATGTGAAGAGTTTTATTAAAAAACATCTCAATATTAATTTATGTTGTTGCCTTTTAAATTGTTTTGTTTTAGTTTATACTATGCGTAGTACCTAGGTGAAGGTGAGAGGCTGTCACATAGGTACTAGGCAAGCAAGTGAGTTGGGGGAGGGGGGATGTAATGGTGGATGAGGATGAGGGTGATGGTCATGTATGAAGATGAGATGCGTGACATCCATCACCTACCAACCAATCACGCCTCACTCAATTGGAGTTGTAATGATGTTATATGCGTGAGAGATGTCACGCCAAAGGGGCATTGCCCTGGTGATACCTTAGGCACTTCTCAAGTGAGAGGTCATGTGTTCTAAACCCTTTCAAAGGAAAAAAAACAGGCTGAGAGAGGTCGGGGGTTTTCTGCAAATCAGGTTTTCTCCTGAGGTGGTTTAGATCTAGGCATCCCTGTGTAACCAGGTACGTTCTCAACTTTGATATCGAGGGACGACGTCTGGACGTTTATAGTTGTTATCAGAAAAACTGAGAAGGTGCCAGATAGGCTAGGCATCACACCCGACTGACGGACCATTACACAAGGTGTTATGGTTGGGTAATTAATTAGGGGATCACATCACTATGGCCACCAGTTATTGTATATTAATTTGTATCGTATCTTTGTATCTGTATCCAGCTTCCTGCTGGTTTTGTTTATTAACATTTTACCGTTCAAAAAGAAATATATTTAAAATGCTCCCTCAGTACTCACTTATACGACCTACAAGGTTACTCTAATCAGTAAAAAATACTCGACAACTTGTAGGGGAACTTGTTTATTCTGTGAAATAAAGAATTCGTTTTATTTTTCTCTAAATTATTGCATGCTTGGAACATAACATATGAAATTCAGTTTTAGCAGGAAAAGGCTAAATAAACGCGTTGGTACGTCTAAAACAAAAGTAATAAAATATTCAAACCATTGACATGACAAAAAAGAAAATATTCATGTGGCTTGAGAATATTGACATGACTAAAAGGTATATGACTAATGGTTATAAGACAAATTAAATGACATTTCAAACCATTAAATCATCTACCAATCGTTAAACCAGCCAACAAACCAGCGGGGTCATGCTGATTCACCAAATCTAGCAAGTTGATTTATCGTTACATGACACCTTAACTAACGGCTTGATCGAAAAAGGTGAAAAAATACAAATTCTTTCCAAATAGGTCAGTAAACATTCATATTGTTATCGTCTAAAACTCTTTCCTGGAGAAATTAGAAAGTCTTAGATTATTGCCAACTCTCGTGTTTTTTATTTAATCTTTGTAATCATCTTTATTCAATCATTGTAATCCATAACGTTTAAATTATATGTTGTAAGTAATAAAATAATAATAGTATTTTTTACGATTTTTTTACCATTTTTATTAAAATATGATTTTTAAATCAAAATCTCCTTGTTTAAAAACGTTGGTTTTTAAAATATTTACTCTTTTTTTACTTTATTCAAAAGAAGTTGTGCTTTATAAACTTTTATCTCTTTTGAAAAGATGGATTGTTTGTTTTTTAAAAAGCGTGTGTTATTTTAATAAAAAGAGTTTTTCTTTATTATATTAAATGTATAAGCTAATATAAAAGATTACAAAAAATATTATTAGTATGTAAAAAGTTGTTTAATATAAGATATAAACATTTAATATGAAAATATACAATTAATATGAGAAACATAAAATTAAAATAACTAGACTTCATGTTTACACCAAAAAAAATCATTTTATCATATAATATATATATATATATATATATATATATATATATATATATATATGATCTTTATTTTTTT
>WOUH02000007.1:2044134-2059554 GCA_009936405.2 Stevia rebaudiana
CGATCCTGCATTACTGGCAGTTGAAGTGACAGACCCGCCCACGGACCGGTCGGAGACCGGGGGCCGGGGAGTGGGGTGTCACATCAAAAGCAACCCAACCACCAGACTTCTTATGCCATGAAGAATAAAGTCAGGTTCCATTTACATTGTTTATAAAAGGAAAAATTCTAAAAAAAGGCATAATTTGATAAACATTCTATCAAAATGTTCTTTTAAAAAGTTAAATGCCTATAATGTCCCCTTATCATGTCGGTGACGCCCTTCAGACAAGAACGCCGTGTTCGTCTCCCATTATATCTATATATACTTTTGAATAGTCATTAATGCCTTCTCCCAAATTGAACCACGGTTTTCCACCTATGGAGTATGATCGTCCGAACAAGAAGCATAGTCTTCCAACCACGAAGCAGGTCACCCGACCCCAAAGCGCGTCTTCCTACGATGAAGCTCAGTCGTCCGACCACAAAGGGATATTACTATCAGGGGGTTTCACATACCGTGTCAAAATGTCAGGCGTGGTCATATTTGAGGTAGGGTCACATGCAACCACACAAGGGACATGTCTTAAAAACGGTTGGTTGGTTGCTAACGACCATGAAGATTGACATTGATAAATTGATCTTTTAAATGGACATGTTAAGGAAAATTTCCGTCAAGATGGACACGTTATTTTGTCCATAACACCTGAACGTTATGTAGCTTGCTACAGAGAGCGCTATAGCCGTTGTTGACATCTATGGCTGGTGATCTCATTGGAAGCACATCTTTGTCATCAATGACCACTGGTTACTCATCTTACACTTCTCATATACTACTTTTGCTTTGCTAATGGTGAGATATACTAAGTACGATGATCATGATGTGAAAAAAACATCTTTTTTATTAATGATCACTGGCTACTCATGCATGCATAAACATACAACTATTGTTAACAAGTGGCATAGCCACTTTGAGTACAAGGAGGCAGCCGCCCACCGTGAATTTTTTTTAGTGGTACATATATGTTAAATCTCGACTGACCCCATAAAATTTTGTGGTCGCCCCCAATCCGCCCCCAAACCAATTTAATTTCTAATTGTAGTTATAAAACATTAAAGCACAAGTTGAAAATATGTCTAACTAATAGTATAAACCCAGTTAAAATAAGTTGAAGTCAATTATTAACTTTTATAAACTAACCAATTCACAAATATCATGTATTAAATAAGTTCAATAGTTCGTTATTATTTTTAATATCTCAAAAACAAACTCACCACTAGCCCATTATGCTTTTTAATATATAAATTTGTATGGTTGATTACTTTTTAACATGACCCGACCCGATTCGACCAAAACCGGTCCGAAACAGAAGAAAAAAACTATTCTAAAATCCTATACTAATATCAGTAGGGTATGCTATGAATGAGGCTTATTGTAATAAGTGTAAGATGGATTTAAAAAAACTCATAAATCGGCTCAAATGTGATGGGAGAAATAGAACCCGGTCATAAACGGTAAACAATAAATGCAGAATTATCTTTGTTTGACCAACATTTTCCCAACCCAAATGAACATGTGATAATACAAACAAATAGGAATATTAATGTAACAAAGTAACACCGAAATTTTAGCGTGAAAAACATCTCAAAGTGAGAGTAAAAACCACAAGACTACTAGAGTCGCTTAAAATCCACTATCACCAAAATTAGAGCAATATAAAGTCTTCTTTAGGTTTACTAGAGGCATACAACAATCATCAATCACTTGGAATCTATAACATCAAGTATATGGAACTAAATCAAAGACAAAAAAAGTAAATAAATCACCAATACACTACAACAGTGAATAGAGGGTTCAAAACCCGACTTCTAGATCTTATTACAATGATTCAACCGTTGGATATGGTCACCCCGATGTAGTGAGGACGCTATCAAGAAATTAAGACAATTCGACGGGTGAAACTACAGGAAACAGAGGAACAATACAATTAGTTTGAAGGTGACGAATTTGAGGTTTTTCTTCTCCCCCTCTTCTTTTGCCCGATCAATATGCTCTCTTTCTCTCACAACTACTACTAGACCACATTTTCTTTTTATACCATATTTTAATTGGGCTAACTTGTGAGTTATTCTCATGGGCTAAATAATCCAATAAAATGAATGTGACATGTGATCATTTTCTTTTATTTAACTTAACGAACAAAAATATAAACGAACTTTTTGTCAAACGATTCACAAACTTTATTTAAACCTTCGATTCATTTACCATTTACGAGTACCAATGATTTCTAGCTTAAGTGGTTAGAATGAGGTGTGGACTTGATGCTCTCTCTTTCGGAGGTCTCAGGTTCAAATCTTGTCTAGAGCATTGCTCTTAGCAATTTCCTGTGATGGGGAGAAAGTGCACCTCGGATAGAGGTCACCGGTTCAAACCAGAGGAGGGAAAAGAGTTTACGGATTCCATCAGGTTCCCGCTTATCTGTGGGGTACGGTATAAAGGATGTTAAGAAATCGACATTGGCTACATCATCGATTTTCGTTGACTAGCACGCAAGATCCTATACTATTAGAAGAAAAAAAAAATAGTTTCGAGTAACATGCACTTTTTCCCCAAATTGGCCTACACTCCAAATCGGAGCATCAACTCTCTCACACGCTTGCCGTATGTGCACCACCACCACCACCACCATCATCATCATCATCATCATCATGCATCTCCACCCATTCTCTCACACACACTTCACGCTCACTGTGTATTCATCCATATGGTGCCCACAATAATCCTATGACCCCAGTACGAACTATGACCTCACTGACATGTCAGTATAGTCTCTTTTTTATAAAAAAATATTATCTTTTTATATGATTTGTTTTATCACTGGATTTAAATAATTAAATTCTGTGACATTTTATTTAAGAGACATTATTTCAAAACATATTAATACGATCGAGACAAAAGTAATTTGGTACACAATGCCTTGTACCAACCTCTATCTACAACAATAATTAAAATTCTAAGATTTATTTATGGGAATCACAAAACAATTCTTTAGATGCCTAAAATACAAACCCTCAAAATCTCATATGGCAGCTACTGCCCCTTCACACCACCATAAAATTCACCTCCACAAAAAACCCACCACCAACCGCCGGCGACTCAAAGAAATCACCACCACCGTAAAGCACCACCAACATCCGTCGGTGGTCTCGCCGGAAAACAGTTCTTGGTGCTGTCCCTCCGTTGTATCCTCCAACAAGCACCAACCCAGTTCAGAATCTCCGGCGTTGCGTGCTTCACCGGAATCTTTATCCCAATCGCCGGTGACTACTGAGAAATCTTTGATTTTGAAACCCGATTCACCGGTGAATCTTGATAAATCAAACATGAATGAGACATTTCCGTCTTCTTTCACCAATTTCAACTCTGCACTCACCGCCGGACTGTTGAATCCGATGTCTCCGCCGCCATCCACCGCCGATAAATCCCGATCCAGCCCGACCCTTTTCGAAATGATGTCTAACGAACCCGATTGCAAGATACCTACTAATTCAAACGGCAATGTTTCATATACAAACCCTAAAAAGCCCAATAATCATGTGATTGCCCCAATTGTTGTCGACAAGCAGGCTTTGATGCAACAACGGTTGTTGGATCTTTTGTCCTGTCGGAGCCCCGGGAGTCAATTCAATGACCCGAATTCGAGTGATGTGAAGCTCACATTGGGGTCTAAAGATGGTATGACTGTTTCTTTGAATGCTCATAAACAGATCTTGGTGAATCACAGTCGGTTCTTCTCTGTTAAATTGTCGGGTTATAAGTGTAAAACGGGTCAACAACCACCCTACATTGTTGAAATTTCTGATTGTGATGATATTGAGTTTTATATAGAGTCAATTAGATTGATGTATTGTAAAGATTTGAGGAGAAAACTCATGAAGGAAGACGTTCCTAAGGTTCTTGGGATCTTGAAGGTAACCTAATTATAATTTACACATAAATTGCTTTACTTATATGCATAATTATCAGTTATTAATCTCTGAATCTATGTAAGTGATTATTAGCTCAACTATGTTGTAATTGCTAATTTGTGATCCACATGAATAATTGATTTTTTTTTTTTTTTGGTGTATGCCATTTATATATTACATAACTAATATCAAGAATCCATGCCTATTAGACTATAATTAAATGTGGTTATAAATTCTAATTTACAAACTTAAATATAGCCATTTTCATTTATGTACCACTCTAATTCACAAGAATGATTTCCAAACTTGAAAACCATTAGTATATGCAAGTTGCTTTGTTCATGTTATAACTCAAAATATGGTTAAAGATGATTATTTTGTGATCATTTGCGATATCTAATATGTTTTCTAATTGTCATTTAAAATAGGTTTCCGCTGCAATTGGATTCGATGCTGGTGTTTTATCATGTTTGGAGTATCTAGAAGCTGCACCATGGGCCGAAGATGAAGAAGAAAAAGTATCTTCTTTATTATCCGAGCTTCAACTCGAAGGCGCGGGTCCCACTGAAGTTTTAAAAAGAGTTTCAGTTGATTTCGCATCCGGTGTTGATGAAAGTAATAATAATGAAGTTTTATTGAAACTTTTGCATACGGTTCTTGAAGGAAAAGATGAAAAGGCGAGACGAGAAATGAAAGTTTTGGTGGCGAAAATGCTTCATGAGAATTCATCACATAACGATTTAAGAAAAGAATCTTTATACTCCGCGTGTGACAAATGTTTGATTTTGTTAAAACAACATTTCTTGAAAGCTTCAAATGGGGATTTACAAGATGTTGCTCAAATTGGAAAACAAGCGGATAATTTACATTTTCTTCTTGATATTTTGATCGACAGACAGATATCAGAAGAATTTTTGAAATCATGGGCATCTTTAACCGAATTATCTGAAGTTCATTCGAAAATACCGCCAATTCATAGATATGAAATTAGTAAAGTTACATCAAGATTTTTTGTGGGAATCGGAAAAGGTCAACTTTTGGCTTCTAAAGATTTGAGAATTTTACTATTACAGACATGGTTGGTGCCATTTTATGATGATTTTGCTTGGATGAAAAGAGCATCTCGAGGGCTAGATCGTCATTTGATCGAAGATGGACTCGGAAACACTATTTTGACTTTGCCTTTGACTTTTCAACAAGAAATCTTGATGACTTGGTTTGACCGGTTTTTGAATTCTAGTGACGATTGTCCGAATATACAACGAGCATTCGAGGTTTGGTGGAAACGGTCTTTTTGGAAAAAAGGTCACCAAAATTTTAAAAAATCTTGAAATCAAAGATCACCAGAATCCCGTTTTGCGTTGTGTTTTTCTATAACTAATGAGTGTGCAATTTACCCTCAGGATTAACTTGTTTGATGTAAAGATTCGATTATTGATGTTGATTCGTAGAAAATGAGGTTTATTTGATCTTTGTTTGTGCTTCGTTAGAATCAGTAACATTGTTGTTGTTAGTTGTTACTACATCATAAAGTTAGGGTTATTGTTGGAAAAATGTCATTGTTTCATATCAATCTCAAATTGGTACAAAATGGGTACATGTTGCCTTCAAGAAAGTGAAATATGGATGTTTTGTAATAGTAGAATATGGTGGTGGTTTGTTTGTGGTGATGAGTTATTTTCATTGTTTTAATTTGAGACATTATGTTATTGAGTTATTGACCCCACACATGCCACTAGCTATATTCATTTAATTTCTGTATTAATTTTCCTAATTAACTTTTGTTTAATGGTTGTGATGTTGATGCCATCAACTTGTTGGTGATGAGATTCCATTTTTGGGTGTCACATGTATGCATGTGGGTCTATATGTAGCATATATACATATATGTATCTTATATATTTGGAAATATAATAGATCAACTTTGCTTTAGGGATATGTTTGGTACTCATCTTGTGTGGTTCCTAAGTGTACACATAATTAAACTTTGGTTTAGCATAAATAAGATTAACCTTGCTTAACAAATGAGATTCGAAATAAGCATGAGTTCAAGTTTGAGCTTGTTTTTTTGAGTGTGACTCGTTTCGAGCTTTTAATGAATTAAGTTTGTTTACAACATGTTAAAACACAAACTTGATATGTTAGGGGTTTAAGATTTGGTTGATTTGATTTTCGGTTTGGATATCGTTTGTTTTTTTTTTTTTAAATGTAGGCAGAGTTTCGATCTCGGTCTTTGCACCTCTGAGTGCAAAGGTCGTAGACCGTTGCGCCAATTGTTGTTCTAAAAAAAATAAAAAATAATAATCTTCTATTATATTTTAGCTTCTGTATTAAAGTAAACCTAGTACATGTTGAAACTATTTTAGTAAATCAAAATTTTTAAAATGGTTGTGAGTGAATGAGAGAAAAAAGATAATAATAAAGTATATAAAAAAATATTATTTAATTGAAAAATGTACAGATGGGGATGAGAAAACTAGCTTGAATGCTGTAAAGATACATTAATTTTATTTATTCTTTTAACAAAAGTAAATGACTATCTCTCAAATAATGTAAAATAATGTATAAGTGCTGTATCATTAAAAAATTAAAGGTATGTTAAACCAAAGTATGCTACATAGTTTATCAAGCTTTGTGAAAATATGATGATGACATTATATGATCTTCAAATAAGACGATAAGCCAGTATTTGATTGAAGAAATTTATTAAAACATGTGGAATTTGCAATCTATCGACTTTCACCCTCCCCAACAAATACGGGTAACCGCTACCAGCCGCTGCCGCCACCACCACCACTCCATTGGCATGGTGACTGCGGGTTGCAAGGGATGGTGAGGGTAACGACTGTAAACACTCTCAACCTAACAATTTAAGAGTGGAATTTATAGTTTAATTTCAACAAAAATTACAAACTAAACATACACAAAAATTAAATTCATATTCAAATTTCATTAAAAGCCAACTATTATGCGAATCAAACCTATGAGGATTGTTTGATGGAAAAAACTTAAAAGCATGTATGACTAGTGGCCTTTAAGGTTGATAACTTTATTTTTCTTATCTGGCTAGCTTTTTCTTTGCTAACGAAAATTCTTAATTTCTTTATCGATTGTCTGAGTAAGGCTAAGGTGACTTGTAAGTTAACGAGATGATATTTTAAAGTTTCATGTAATAGGATATCAAAAAACGCGTAGTGGCACTAGAATAAATTCAATTTTGTATTTATTGAAACGTAATTTGTTAATTGAAAATGAACTAACAAAAACTTCTGAAAATATCATGGATAGTTTTGTTTGGACCTTAGAATAGTCAAGTTGATTTTAATAGCTATTTAATAAATGGGTTTTGTATTCTAATTGACTTAGACCTATTAGTATGAAAATGACATATATGCGTCTTTTATGGGCCAAGAAAAGTTGCCTTTGAGTTATCGTGTATAGACAATTCCATTCGTAATATTGTGGTCATAATAACGCCTTGTGGCATGAACAAATAATCCAAAATGACTATAATACCACTCGTAAATAAATTATATTTATTAGTTAGAAAAATCCAGTGCAACTATTATGTAAATCATATAAGATAAAATAATGATTATATTATTAGCTACAATATATTATCCTGTTGTTTCTTTAACTAAGTGATTCTAAACGCTATCTATAACTCGTTGACAAAATTCTTCTATATCAATGATACTAATCAACTAACTTAAAATCCATTTATTACGGGTTAAATAATCTAACATGTTTTAATTAGTAGTTTTCATCAATGACGGCAAGTTTACTAATTCATATTCATAAGCTTTTAAAAACAATCTATTCAGTTCTTTTTTTAACCTTTAGAATATGTTTAGTGAGTTTGAAGGGAACTCATGCCTTTGTGGGGTGCTTTGTTCCTCCGTCTCACTTAAGCATTAGAAACAAAGATAATATATTAAACGGGTAATGGGTCGGATCAATTCATTCGTCAATGAATGAAAACACCCATCACCAATGGATATTAAAGGATAGTATATCACAATCCTTATACAATACTATTATTTAATTCTAAGTGATTACCAAACATTAATTTTTCTACTTCAACCTAATGACTCATTTTATTTCTCTTTTAGTCACGCATACCAAACTCTAATTAAAGAACTTAGATATATTAACTTGTATCTATTTGGAGTTTCGAAGTTTCACATAAATGCGAATAAAAAACTAATTTAGTGGTATCCGAATGTGGATAAAGTCAATGACGGACCCTAGATTTTCTTTAGTATGGGCGAAAATGTTTTAAGGTTGATTGACTATTGTTACATAATAAATTTTGTATATTATGTTCGGACCGGTTTGAATTGAACCAGGTCGGGCAATATAAAAAAAAGAACAATCAAACTAAATTTCATATATAATAATGAGCTAGTGGTGAGTTTGGTTTAACTAATCAAATTAATAATGAACTTGTTTAATATATGTTAATTGTGGGCTTGTCTAGCTTATTAATTAAAATTAATAATAAACTTGAGTTTAATATAAATTCTATTTATATTATTAGTTGAGTTTTTTCAACGAAGGTTTATAACTAACATTTAATATTGAGAGCGGATTGAAAGCGATTTCAAAATCTGTGAGAGGACGGTGCCTCCTAGCCATATAGATAGATACATCATTGCATACTATTTATATTATAGAGATTAGTTAAAGGTGGCTGTGAGTAGAAAGATATAGGGAAACTAAAGAAAACTTGTAAATATATAGAAACAATGTTCATTAAAGTAATAGTAGAGAGAAATTGTAATGATAATCGTATAAAAAATTAGTATTTGATTTAATTGAAAGAGAAAGATAAATATGAGTGAGAAAAGAAATTGATAAAAGTATAAAAAGTTATTATATAATTAAATAAGAGAGAAAAAATAATTATTTTTAATAAATTATATAAATAAAGGTAACACAAATGTGAATGCTAGGTCTATTTTATCAAAAGATTTTAACGCTATGTAGTGGACAATAATGTAAATTTATAAGTGGATTAAATTGTTGATAAGAATAACGCAATAAATTCATACATAATTTACTATATTATGATTCATTCATATCAAACAAATGGAAACACATTTATAAAATTTGTTTGGATCTAAATCTGCCTTATTATTTTAGGCTTTAATTGCCTTTTCATAATTGGTGTCGGTTGACTTTTAAATAGGAGAAAAACTTAACACGCTACTATCACAAGGGTTGGTAATCTTCAAAAGGGTACGAACGTAAACACAATTGAAAACCTAGGGCAAAATGGTCAACAAACAAGCGGAAATTGGTGGTTCTACATCTGAATATATATATATACACACAGTAGTGCGTGAAAATACACACAGTCATTCACAATCGAAGCAAGGGATCGCGTAATAGAGTGGCATATGGGAGAACAAATGTGTGGAATATAATCGTTTGAAGAAGATCGATATATGCATATATACAGATGATGTATGTGTATGTATGTGTGTAGTGAGAGAAAGTTGTAGAGAGAGAGTTTTTCAGTCAATAGTAGCCGCCATTTTTGTTACGGCGGAGGAGAAGTTTGGGTTTCTGATTCGTCGGAGTTTGAGGAAGGATCGGTTAATGTGAAGCATTCGATCTGTATTTTGATTGTGTGTTCATCAGGTATTTGAAACCCTAGTTTGCTTATGTGTGCTCTTGATGCTTCTTTTCTGTGTGTGATGTTAGTATTGTTGAGATTCGATGGTCGATGGTTCATTAGATGGGACGATTCGTAGATTGGAACAATATGGAAGTTCGTTGCTTCAAAAATCTGAGTTATAGTCTTTAATCGAAGTGTTGAAATATAACGACGGTTTTTGATGGTTTTCGCGATTGGAAATGGTTATGCTTGAAGAATATTTGATGTTTGAGAGTTTTTGTATGCTTTACCGGCGTATCATCGACTTAACCGGCGGCATTTATTTTGATTTATGGCGTTGAGGCCGATTATCGGCGGTATATGCATACAAACTCGTTCATCGGCGGTATAAGCATCAATTTGCTATTTCAAGTTTTTTTCGATTTGGCGGATCTGTGGTTTATCGAGGCGACTTTGATTTTTGCCAAAACTAATCTCGTTTTTTCTTCAACTTATGATTTGGTACATTAACGGATCTAAAATTTCGTTAGATGTTCATCACTTGAGAAGATTCCCCCAATTTTTCCCCAAAGTTTTTAAATCTGCTATCTGAATAAGTGTTCTTTGCTACAAAACAATGGAATCTGTGGCTTCTATTTGAATCAATCTTCATCATCCACAAAATGTGTACTTATTAAATCAATCTTCTATTTGGATCAAAATCTTCTTACATGTTAGGCTATGTCTTATGCTTTTTGCATGACTACGATGAACTCCTGTGTATTTGTCAAATGTTACAAGACCTTGCAGATTCACAATGGCAATTTACAGAATCTCAAATGCAGAAACATCCTCTAAACTTTAAATCCTGATCTTGTTTCCAATGTTCTATCTTTGATACACATTGCCATCTGTTTAAGTTTAGATGAACATAAATACTTGAACGAAGTATTGGAACTCAACTTAAATGCTATAGAGATATGATATGTATATATATATATATATATATTTTTACTTATGATGTATGTCTTTGATGCTTTACAGGCTGTGAATTCAAGAACCTTGGGTTTTGAAAGCTTTTACATACTCAATTCCATCTTCAAACACAAACAATGAGAGGCCACATCTAATGGTGGGAGTTGAAATCACTCAAAACATTCTGTTGTGACATTCTTCTTAATGTCATAAGACATTTTGATGGAGATTATTGTTTCTGGACTTGCAGATTCATTTGTGTACCTGCATTGGGGGTTCAACCTCTACTTATAGTTCAAGAAAAAGACGCGGTGGAACTACTGTTTCCTGCAAAAACTGCGGTGGAAAACCTGCAATTGATGGAAAAAATTCTTCCGCGTGTCTACTTAGCACTGTTTTGGAACTCACTAGTTTAATTAACTCCGATTTTACCTGGACAAAGATTTCAAAGGGCTGTAGAAGTTCATCAAGAAGACCGCGAAAGTCAACTCCAAATTCAATTACTTTAGCTTGTGGAGAATTGCTAACTAACAATTCAAGAGATTTAAAAATGCCTGTTTCAGAATCAGAAAAGGTAATATTCAATTTATCATATTGATTAACAAAACTACAAAACCCTATGTGTCTAAAATCATTTGATTTAATATTTTAATCATTTAATGTATATCTATTAAATTTGGCAGTTGGATGTATCTGTTCTTGGGTGTCGTTTCAGTGAGAAAGCTGAACACGTTCCCATTAAGAAAAGAAGATTTGTGTTTAAACCGTCATCTCCGCCTCATAACATTACAAATCCACCATTGGAGGATGCGGGAAGACATGAAACGAGTCCCAAACTAAACTCAAATGCAAATTCACTTTCTGAAACGCGTGTAAGCGGTGGTAAAGATCATAAACTGGATCAAAACAAGTTGGTGAAAGATGATGATTTTCATGGCATTTCTATACTTGCTGCTGCAGCTTGCAGTAACAGTTTGGGAACTGAAACTGATCAATTCGAAGGGTCTAAAGTTCTCTCAACTGTGAATCACGCGGTTCAAAAAACCGTTGAATCTAATGAAAACGCTGTGAAAAAAGAACCCGATTCCCAGATTTCAACAACACCCTCCAAAGTTGAGGAATCAACATCAAATACGCCTTTGGAATTAGCATTGAGTGAAACAAATCAAGAACCAAACGTTCAGAACTCATCTCCTGCAAGAGATGTCAGATTTAGTTGGGATTTAAACACTGTTATGGAGGAAGAACCGTTTGCAAATGAGCATGAAATCTCTGCATCAGCTGCTGCAAATGACAACACGACATCTGTCGAAGAGAAGAAGAATGATGATATAAAAGACAACATTTCTGGAAACGTCAACCATTGTGAAAACAAGGCGATAAAGGTTGAAAAACGTGAACCATTATCTCATGATTTTCAAATTGCTAAAAATCCCGTGGTTGTGAAAACAGAGTTAATGCATGATAAACATTCACATACTGCTAATGATAGCATTCCTGTTACTAGAACCCTAACCTTCGAGAACCCAACTGATGTTAATTTTTCAAAGTGGGCTAACCTCTCTGGTCAAAGTGGTTCTGTTGACACCAATCTATCAATCGACTGTTCGATACCTCCCGGTTTTGATCACCGTGTTAACTCGCGTGTGTCTAAAGAAAATGTGGGTCCCACTACTAAACATGACTTATCGCTTAACACATCAGCATGTATGGAAAATGGACCCCGTCAAAGTGGTGTCACTTCTAGTAAACTTGATGATGAAGATTTGACAAAAATGGAGTTGAGTAATAATGTGATCGCGATGGAGGATACGGCATACGCGAAAGAAACTGAACAACCTGCTGCAGTTTCGTCTACGCGTGATGCTGGTTATTCTGATGCTGACAATGGTGGTGGCTATAATAATTCTCAGAGTGATAAAGTGGAAGAGAGTTTGGTTGGATATGATTCTCAGTATGAAGATGGGGAATTAAGGGAATCAGCTATAAACGCGTGGAAAGGATACGGGTTGACCGTGGGTCAAACTGAGTATGATATGAACAAGATTGAAGAAGACGGTTTGGATACGAGTATTGTAGATGCCAATGAAACCAATTCTAAAAATGTTCAAGAAAATCTACCAACAATAAAAGAATCCACTGAACTCGGGAAAGAAGGAGATTTAAGTCATTTAACAACTAATGTGATTTTGCCTGAAAAATTTCACAGCAGTGATGAAGCATTATCGGGTTCTGAACGCAACGAGATGAACAATTGTAAAGAAAAGAGTGAAAGACAAGAAATTGTGCAGCAACATCAACGTGCTGCAAGCCAATCAGACGAGTGGAAGATGAACGTTTCCGGATGGGATATTTTGCCTGAAAATCAAAGATCAAGTTCGAGTAATAATAATTTTACTAAAACTAGAAACTTCACACCTCGGAAATTCTCTTACAGGGAAGAACAAAAAGACAGATTCGATAACGAGGATGTGGAAATGAAAGGTGAAGGTTCGAGATTCTCTAGAAAAGAATCAATAACGCGTATTGGAGGACCATCAACACGCGATTTGTTCCTTAGCAGGAGTAGATTTCAGATTGACAGATGCAGGTGCTGTGCTAATTGCTAAACTCTCTTCTCCATGTTTGACCTTTTAATTTGGTCAAATTTTATAATCTTGTTACTAATTATTAATAATAAATTTTTTGTATTTACAGTTCAAAGGATGGTGATTTAGCTTCTAGACCAGAGAGGGAATCTGGTGGACTAAGATCCTTTGGACGGGGAAGATACTCGCCACATGACCGTCCTACGGGTCGGGGCGGTGGGTTATGGAACCGTTCTCCGGTAAGAAGCAGAGACGGTGGTGGTGGTGGTCTGTCTTTCCATCGTTCTCTTCTAGAAGATTCCGGAACCATGGATGGCATGATGAATGAAGGTAACATGGATTTAAGTGATACCGGCAGACATAACACTTCTTCATACGTCACCCGTCGACCATTTAGAAACCGATCGCCTTCGAATCAGGAAGTAAATGATTTCCGTGCGCGTTTAGGGTTAAGACCAACCGGAGACACTGGTCCCGACAGGTTTGTGGGTTTGAACCGCGGTAGGGGCCGGGGGCGGTCCATGAGATACGGTTCACGGCTCGATGGTGAAGGATCCCGGGGACGGTACCACGGGCCCGCAAGTGACGAATGTGATGATTTCATGACGGAATATTCACATGCGTTCCCGAGAAGTCTCGCGAATCGCCGATCTTTTTCACCTGTAGAAAGAAGAAGGAATAGTAATTCTTATCAGCATCACCAATCTGATTCAAGATCACCTTCGAGACCTCGAACGCGTTCTCCAATCGGTAATAGCGGTTTTAGACGGCGTAGTAGATCTAGATCCCCGGCGTTTAGAATCCGACGGCCCAGATCGCCTGTGTATCGTGATCATCCAATCGAGTATAATCCAGGACCTCGAAACAATAACTCATCACCACCGAGCTCGAGATGGATTAATTACAAAGAGCGGCCTGTTTTCAACCGATCGCCTCCACCCGGGCGGGCCGATGGCCCACATGGAGAACGGTTCAGTTTTTATGATTCTTCACGAAAACCGAAGCAGAACGAGTACTACAGATCCGAGCATCCCGGAAGATTTTCAGAAATTAACGAAGGCGGGAGAGGCAGCCGGCCGAGGTATGTGGGTAATGACGGTGACCGGCCCAACTACGGGTACAGACGTGGGGGGTTTGTTAAACAGTACAACATGGACGGGCCCGTGAAGCGATTTCCGTATGTCGAAGACGACGCTTTTGGTCGTGCTTTTGATGAGCGCGACAGACACGCGTTGGAACTTCATGCGCGATCTAGCTCCAACCCGAGCACGAACACGAAACCGTGCAACGATGGAACCGATAGCAGGTTTCGTGACTTCCCGAGACGGCAAAGGGAAGACGGTGGGGAATATAAAAGGCGGTCTAGAGACGTGAAAGATACGAAAGAAGAAAGTGAACACGTAACGAATGAGTTTGAAAGAAGACCTAAGGAAGTGAAATATCAATCTGGTAGTACTACTACTAACACTGATTCTATGAACCCTAATGATGTGGTGAATGAAGGTGATAATAATAAACCGATGATGTCGGGATCTAACTAAATCATGATATTATCATCATTACGGTTCGTTCTTGTTGCTCTTATTATATGTGTAAGGAGGAATACCATACCATACCGACTGAAACTTGTCGAATTTCTTCTTTTCAGCTTGAATTTTGCGGTTCTTGGGTTCTTGCTGGCTCGGTTTAAATTTGCATTTTTAGACTTAGATTAGTGTTATGGTTTTTCTTGAATAGAAGTCTACTGGACAACATTGGGTTGCATTATACCCTCCTAGAGGGCTGTTAGTTTACCCTAAAATTAATTATATTTTTAATTTCTTTTACGTAATCCTTTTGTTCTGTGTTTCTGCTTGCTAAAAAAAGTTACCTGTTTCAAAATGCACTTAGTAGACCACATAACGCGCGATGTCGTGATGAGATCACATCGCTGCAATGGATGCACATCACATATGGTGATTAGATCTTATTGCTGCAATTGATGTAATGCGATTCTATGATGCACACACATTATGCAATTGACCAGTGTTTAAACAAATTAGACCATTTATTGCAATGGGTATTGATTTTTTTCAAAGTTGATTGAAGAAACTTTGACTATCCATTTAATGAGCAATGAATTATGACCATAGAACAAATCTGATAAGAATGATGAGAATTTATTATATTTTGGTGTTTTGAAGTTACAGTATAATTTTGTATATTTTAATTATTCTTTAGTAACGAACACTTAGAGGGCGGGCCTTGGAGCAACTGGTAAGGTTGCTGCTTTGTGACCTTGAGGTCATGGGTTCAAGCCGTGGGAAAC
>WOUH02000007.1:2063071-2079797 GCA_009936405.2 Stevia rebaudiana
AAGTTCCGAATAATTACAAAAATGCCACCGCGTTAATCCTGGCCGTTTATCTTAAGATCTAATGGATGGGATGACTCTTTACCCTCCTTACCCTAAACCTCCTCCCTACTATAACCGTACCCATATAAAATATACATACATATTTGTGAAATGATGATGAACATACCATGAAAATCTTCATCATCATAAAGAGTTGATAGAAATATCTCACCACATATATATCCAAGTTTCCTTTTCTTATGTACGGTTTTCATATAACACCATCTTCTTAATTTTGACAGTTCGGTTTTGATCACTTTGTTCCACCATCACCACCGTCCACCGGCAACCACCACCACCTCAAATCAAACTCTCTCTCTCTCTCTAGAACTTTCTTTTTCACTTTTTTTCTTGGCATAAAGGTGAAACTTTTAAATTTGCTTTTTGTTCTTGTTGGATTCCCACATGTTTTTGAACAGAAAGATGAGTTCTTTTTAGATCTTAATGTGTTATTTTGTAACTGCAAAAAGTCGAACTTTATAAAGATTAAAACAAGATTTAATTTTTGATACTTTTTGAGTTTACACCATCATCATATCATATCCTCATATATGAATTAAAATGTCTGAAGAAGAGAAGATGATGAGAGGGGATAATATTATGGACAATTCTACAGGTAATTACAATTGTTATTCCGAAGATGATCATCATCATCATCATCATCATCATGATGTTGATTCATCAAGTATCCCTCATGCAACAACTACCTTTGAAACAAGTCCTTTAGAGATCTACAACTTCGAGTCACACAACTCAGTGAGTCACAACTCAGTTCACTACTGGAAAGATCCTTCTCCTTCATCCAAACCCATCACTAATCCAGATTTCTATCACTTTGATGAGTCAACTCTTCAAAGATGTGTGTTTCCATGTGAACCAAATGAAAGACCAACTCAAGGTCTTTCTCTTTCTCTCTCTTCATCTAACCCTTCTTCCATAGGGTTACAGTCATTTGAGCTTGTAAGACCTCAAGAACACCATTATCAACATCACCAACACCAAGGGTATTTTGGGAAATCCATGACTATGGATCATGATGAGCACCATCATGAGATGATGATTCAAGATGGGTTTTTGGGAAAACCAGGAAATATAATTAATAGTAGCGGTGGTGATGGTGATGGTGGTGATGGTGGTGGTAGCTATAACAACCATCAAAGTTCACAGTACAACTTACGAAGCTCAAGGTACTTGATTCCAACACAAGAACTACTTAGTGAGTTTTGTAATCTTGGATCAAAGCAAAGTCATCATTCACCAAAAGCAAAAGCAGTAGCTACATCTTCAAATCATTTGCAAGATCATGATAACTTGAATAATGCTAGTTCTTCAAAAACCAAATCTTTATCTTCTCTTGAGTTTTTGGAATTACAAAAAAGAAGAACCAAGCTCCTCCAAATGCTAGAGGAGGTATTTTAGATCATATATTTCATACTTTTAGATATACATACATATTGTTTTGATTATATTGTTGTAAAGTATCTTTCTTTTTCTCTTTGTTTCTTTTCCATAAATTAAAGTTTCCATTTTTTTAGTTCAAAAATATTGTTTCCTTGGAAAAATTGATCTTGAATCATTTAAGTGACTGAAAACCTTCCCACAAATGTTTACATGATGACAAATTAGATGCTTCATTTAATTGAAGAAACCTCCATTCTTGTTCACTTATTTTTCTTTTTTATTGTTATTGGCCTTTTATTTATTATTATAAATGATAACCCATGGAAACAGATGTGATCTTTATTTTGTTTTTATTGTTTAAATCAGGTTGATAGAAGATACAAGCATTATTGTGATCAAATGAAAGCAGTTGTGTCATCATTTGAAGCAGTGGCTGGTCATGGTGCGGCAAAAGTTTACTCATCTTTGGCATCAAAGGCAATGTCAAGACATTTCAAATGTTTGAGAGATGGAATTGTAAACCAAATCAAGATTATTAAAGTTTTAATGGGAGAAAAAGACATTTCTGCCCCTGGGGCAAGTCGGGGCGAGACTCCAAGACTTAAGAATCTTGATCAATCTCTAAGGCAACAAAGGGCTTTTCAACAAATGACCATGATGGATAGCCATCCTTGGAGGCCTCAACGCGGTTTGCCTGAGCGTTCGGTTTCAGTTCTTCGTGCTTGGTTATTCGAACACTTTCTTCACCCGTAAGATCCTTTAAAATCCACTTAAAACCCTATTCTCTTATATATACTAAAGTTCAAAACAAAATCGTACATATATGTTGAAGAAAACTTGATTAATTGTAGTCCTCAATCATAAGTTTTGGAAAGACAAGTTGGTATTTTGGATGTTTTCATCCACCCTATTTTGATTCCTATATTTATTTTGTCATATTATCTCTCCCATCATAAATTTATTCAATTTTATCTTGCCCTTTGGGGCCTTCCTAATATAATTTTTTGTGGATTTGATTCTTGTTACAACTTTCATATAGGTCCCATATACATCTATACATATGCATCTCCCTCACGCTTCATGATCCACACAATCTTTACATGTTTCTGATTTAGTCCAGTGAAGATAACATTAACTCAATAAACCATCTTAATTTGTTTAAATATATTGCAATAAGTTTATAGAGTATCTCTAATCTTGTTAATATTAACATTATTTCAGGTACCCAAATGACGTTGATAAACACATTCTTGCACGTCAAACTGGTCTCTCCAGAAGCCAGGTATGTCATATACATCGATTGTTTATAATAATATGAAGTACATACAAATATACAATCAACAATAATATAATTAAATATTCTACTTAAAATTTTCACCTAAGGGTAATTCTATTCATGAATAAACTCATATTAATTGTGGTTATACATTATATGTACATTAAACATAAATTCTAGCTTAACAGCTTTATGTACATTGAACAATTAAAGATTTTCTACAAATTAATTTAATTTACTTTTGTGTGTAGGTATCAAATTGGTTTATTAATGCAAGAGTGAGACTGTGGAAGCCAATGGTGGAGGAGATGTACATGGAAGAAATGAAAACAAATCAAGAAACAAACATTGAAGAAACTACAGACGGATTCAACCCGAACCAACAAACGGACCAAAAACCGACCGCTGATGAACTTGTTCGCATAGATTCCGAATGTCTATCTTCCATCATTAACCATCCTGAAAAATTGGTTCATCATCTCACAAAAACCCAAGATCATGACTTTAACCATGGTTTTCCTAGGGTTACAAACTCATTTGGAGCTGTGGAGCTTGACTTTTCGACCTACAACAATCAACATGGTGGTGGTGGTGGTGGTCGTGGCGGTGCAGGAGTTTCTTTAACCTTAGGGTTACAACAACATGGTGGTGGTGGCGGTGATGGTGGTGGTGGTGGGGTCAGTTTAGGGTTTTCTCCTACTTCTCAGAGTTCCCTATTTTACCCTCGTGATCATATGGAAGAATGTCAAACATCAGGTCAATATTCTTCTCTATTGGAAGGTGATCAAGGACAGAATCTGCCGTATAGAAACTTGATGGGTGCACAACTTCTTCATGATTTGGCTGGTTAATTAAGAACAATTATATAGTTAACTAGATCTAGTAGAATATATAAATACTTAAATTAAAAAAGAAATTACTTGGGTTATAATTTTGAATCTTTAGGCTCTTTCTTGCTTAAAGGTATACTTAAATCGGCTTTAGATTTACAATCAAATTCGGAACTATAAATTCTAGTATAGTTTTTTAATTGTTTCTTGTTTCAATTCGATCGACATTTTGGTTGTTTTTCTGGTATGTTATGACCAAAAATCATGATGTAAATTTTCTAGTGATCGACCTATATATATATCGTGTTGCTCTATATATATTTTCTATTGGTCCATAAATCATGCTTACTTCCTTCTCTTATGACATCTAATTAAATTCTCTTATTTCTTGTGTTGCTAGAGGTTTTAATTAGTAGCGGTCATTTAAAAACCCGCAAGCACAATAACGTAGTATTAACGTTTAATCAATTAATTTATGGACCTCGATAGGATTGATGGAATTTTTAAGATTTATGTAATATACCGTCCTGACCTTATGATTATGTTACATAAATGATGGTGCTAAAAGCTGGA
Source organism: Stevia rebaudiana (assembly GCA_009936405.2). Classification (NCBI taxonomy): domain Eukaryota; kingdom Viridiplantae; phylum Streptophyta; class Magnoliopsida; order Asterales; family Asteraceae; genus Stevia; species Stevia rebaudiana. Next base: position 2,067,191 of record WOUH02000007.1, read on the forward strand.
AAATTTAAAATTTTAGAATATATAGAGGTTTCATTGATACTAGCTCGATCGTCATTTTCAATAGAACAATATTTTATAAAACTTAAGTTATTGATTGATCAAAATAATGGTTTGTTTTGTATTTATAACGATGATTGTAATATTTTTGTTATGTTGTGATGGAATAAAGGGCAAGACTTAAACACGAGTCAATTCATCTGAAAGCACAAGCTAACTGATCGAGTATTTTGTGGTTGAAGTTTACATCAAAGTAGTTTCAGTTTCTTAGGGGCATTTGCACCATTTAATAATAAAAAGAAATTTATTTTTGGAGTTATTTAATCAATTTTGTTGAAATTAGATTGTCAATATTAAATTGAGCAAGAAAAATTGGTTATGGTTTAAAGATTTAGAGATTAGCAAAGATATTTTTTGTAAGTTGAAATATCTTATCGTCGTGGTCCCTCTAAATGTTTGGTTTTCCATATGATAGACAAGCGATATTTTTCTTCAATTAATGTGTTTCTTGTTCATTTTTCTTCTCTTAAATGAAAGAAAACGTGAATTTAATAATCGCTCTTTTAGATATAACAATAGAGGGGTTTAAACCTAAGTAGGGGAAAGGGTTTACGGATATTTTTGGTATGATTTGACGGAGGTCGATAGATTAACCTTAGTTACATCGTTCGGCTATTGATGTCTAACACGCGCGATACTTTTCTGTTAAAATAGAAAGATATAAAAACTGAAATCATACGCACATGGAAATACATGTAAACTTGTAGCCAGAGATATCTCGTCTTTTCAAGTAAATACGTGAAAACGTCCATTAACGGAAATAGGGACGGCAAAACGTCATCGGTTGCCAAAAAAATGTTCTCTTCACTCCTAAAGAAATACACTCCCAATTTTCATATCATAAAACATATATTTCTGTTCGATTTTGTGTTAATTTCAAATCATATATCTATCAAACAATCCTATATATTCAGTTTGAAATAAATATTAGTGAAACCATTTATAGCCGTTTAATTTGTTGAAGAACTTTTATGCATTGAAATTTTGTAATTATCCAAGCCCAATTGTTTAAGATGAGGTATCGACTTGGAACTTGAAACGTCTCAGGTCAGGTTCAACTATTGCTCAGATAATAATTGCTCTAGGTATAGTGCACCTCGGATTGAGGTCACTGGTTCGAACCTGAGCATGGGAGAGAGTTTACAGATTTCATCAGGTTCTTGCTTACCTGTGGTTACGGTCTCGTGAAGGTCGAGGAATCGATCTTGACTACATCGATCACACGTCTAACGGTGGCTAGGATACGAGTCCTCTTTCGTTCAAAAAAATATACAAAAACACGTCATGCTATACATTTATTTTAACTCTAAATTTAGTTAGCATGCTTACAATTGTTCCCGGGATACTAAAAATATAGTTGTTAAGGTCTATCCCTTTGAAATAAGTGAGGATTAAGTTTAATTAGCAAAGGTGCCCGCGTGTTGCGACTGGACACATTTTGTACACGGAAAACTCGGCAAGGCTTTACGATGACGTTTGCGTGATTAGGGGGCATATTTTGTGTTTGTAACGGGTCTTGGCATGATGATATTAACCACACAAAAGATATGTAATATCATGCATTAGGAGTAACGATTAAATGAAACGTATTAAGTTTTGACAAACTCATTACACGTTTCGATAGTAATAATACCAAAATGGATACGTAAATGTGATAACCAAATTGTAAAATAAAAAACACACACATAAAAGAAAGAAGATTTTGAAATGTTGCAGGGTAAAAGTAAAGAAGATAAAAACTTGAGGAAATTTTAAAATTGTATAAAAAACAAAGAGAAAAGAAAAAAAACAGGAGATTTTAAAATTTTGCATAGTAGAAATGAAAAAAAATATAGAAAACTTGAGGGGAAATTTGTAATTGTATGAAAGTTTTAAGAGAAAACAAATAAAGAAATTTAGAAAAGATAGAAACTTTAGGGGACATTTGTATTTGTATAAAAGATTAGGAGAAAAAAAAAAGAAATTTATAAAAGTCCGTGCAGTCCCAGGATTGGTTTTAAGGTTTAAAAAATCAAAATAAATAGGGAAAAAATCAGAAAAATCGGCCAGAAGTTGAAAAAAATGGGCTAGAAATCAGTCAAAATAAAGTAAAATAAATCAAAATCACGAAAAATTTGTCAAAATTGTTTAAAATCCATCAAAATTGGTTAAAATCTTTTAATTATATGAAAATATATTGCATATATATAATTACATATAAAATTTCTAATTTAATTTTTACAATATTAATCCTGATGTACACCAACAAGACAACCTATGAAACCTTATAGAGTGCGTATGAGAGAACTTGGGCACATGATCTTTTAGATTGAAATCCAGGAGTTACTCGTCTTTCTTAGTTGGGCCCATTAAGGGAAAGCTTTGATTATTGATGTGTGGGCCATTATTTATTCATATCATTCTTTCATCGGCCTGGACCAAAACTACAAATTGTCAAATTCATTTACGAGAGATATTTTGATGGGCTTCTTTGAGAATTTATATTGGAGCCCATTCAAACAATTAGATCAAAACTCGACAACATAAAATGCATTTACTAGAAAGTACAAACTTTCTCAATTATAAACCTTTGTAATCTTCCCAAGCGCTAGTGTTTATTCGAAGTCTAAACAATTTGAGTCGAGCTCCAGTATGAGTAAGCTTAGTCCGTCTAATGTATGGTTTGGTTTGTGTTTTTTTTTTGTATAGTTATAATAGATATCATTTCTTTTATTCATAGTAATGTATATAAGTATTATTGGTATATATTTGTAATAATGTTATATGAATTTGTATTAAATTATATAAGTAATAGTCTTGTGAATCTAATCAACTCAATGTATAAGGTTCACACTCAAGCTCGACAATAAAATGAGCTTTGAAAACTGTTTAAAGAGTAAATTACTATTTGAGTCCATGTGACCCCGTAAGTACACCTTTTTTTTTTAATATCTTTTTAATGAACTCGTTAAAAGTCCTTCTGTCTAAATGAGATATTTTGAACAAAAATTTACTCACATGGTTACTAACACCAAACCACAAGAACTCATATACTAATTTAGTCCTATATAAACCTGTTACAACTAGCCTTAGAGTTGACCTTTTAACAAACCAAATTTAAAGTAGGTGACGACTAGCTTAAGTTATTTATGTAGTTTCAAGCATGACTACTATATGATCTTGGGTAGCATCAAACAGCTGATTAGAAAAATTACTTTTACCATCAACATACAAATACTTATCCATTGTAAGAACACAAGAAGAAGAAGATGAAGGTAATTTATCTTTTTATGTTGTGACCAAGGGATTTAATTGTTAATCAATTTATTAATCTTTCATTGTAGTAGTTTGGAAATCCCAAACGATCGATTATTTTGTCAAATGAAGAATGGTAACTAAGAAATCAGTTTTTTAATACAGAATCATATAAACATTTCCCTTCGATGTGATTGCGATTGTGATGGTTTAACGGGTGTCGGTGTGGTTAGCTAGCTAACAAGTACTTCATTCATCAATGTCAATTTTCTTTTGATTTGGTGTCGGTATTATTTATAATTGATAATTAATGTTAAACAAATAGATTATTGTTGCACATTTTCCTAATTAACTTTATGTATTTAAAAGTATTAATTCGCGTGTTATTTAGGTACTGTAGAGTGTAGACGGAGGATGGTCCACGTTACTATAATTAATTAATGTCGCCTTAAAATCCTTAACTAATTATGTATATTCGTGACTCGTTATTATTTGTTATATAAAAAATGACTTTTGGTAATAAAAAACTATGGTTAAGTTCAAGTAAGTTAGAACATTATTGTAAAAGGGTAAGGATGAATCAATATTATTAGATCAATAGTAAAAAACGATATCAAATTATAGGTGGAAAAGTTGTTTAATAGCATTCATGTTAAAGATCACTTTTAGACCATGTGTAATGAGGGCATGAGGCTTGACCACCAAGTGACTATTCTACGTGGCACTTGGTCACACTATCATCAAGCCGTTCTATCATTACACATAGAAGAAGTGACCATCAAGTGATGTAAAAAAGTGATTATGGTTAGTTGGAGAGGAACATGGATGAAATTAATTTCCTAATTTGTTTTAATATCAACCAATAAAAATAATCCACATCATTATTCATTTTTTCTATCACTCCTTTTCTAGTCAAGCCCCATTACACCCATTTTTACTCATATCTACCTAAATAACGTGGCGCATATGTGGCAACTTGGTCACGGCCTTTTTAAGTGACCATTACACATAGTCTTATTAACTCTTTTCGAGTTATCGCACTTTCTTAAAATTTACATTACTTTTACATACGACATTATTATTTTTTTAAATACGACATTAAAATGAGTGTTTTATTATCTTTAAAACGAATATAGTGTTATTATATATAAAAAAAAATACATGCCCATTCTATTGTGTCTAATCCTGCCTGGCATTGTGTATTCATTAACACCATTTCTATTATTACAATCTCTATAGGAAGAACCGAAGAACGATGCATGTTTATTTCATTACTCAAGCGTGTTTCACAAATACAATAAGCAATATGTGTATAAAACTACAATCATCAGTTAGGTAACATAAACTAGGGGATGGTTCATGAAAGAACGACTTTTTATGCGAGAATTAAAAAATCGTATTTGAGTGAAATTTAAACATTTCTCATTTTTTATACGTTATTATTTTTTAAAACGGGTTGCACTATTAAATCACAAATTTCATCATCTTTCAAACTAGTATAATTAATGAAGTTACTTGAGAAGAAAACAATTTGTGTCGTAAGTTGTAGTATACTACATATACATGGATACATAAAAAAACACTTATAAAAAATACATAAAATAGTTCAAAGTACCAAAATAAATTAATTATCATCATACTACATATGTCTAGTAAAACTGCAGTATGTCATACCACATATATGCAATATAAATAAATAGATAGAAATAATAAAGAAAAAACCGAATAAATCTCTTCTAAACAAATATAAATTTAAAGAAGTATAATTTGTAAATTACCATCATACTTCATATACGTAGTATTAAACATTTTACAAAGCAATATTTTTAAATATAACTTCATTATACTCATATTAAAGATAAAAAAATTGTGATTCAATGATACAAACCCTTTTAAAAATTAATGACGCATAAAAAAACGAAAAATATTTTTAAATATACTTAAGTTGTGATTTTTTGGTTCTCGTACGAAAAATGGTTTTTATTTTTAACATTCTCTTCATTAACCATACGTGGTTTACTTTTCCTGTTATATATTTTTATAGTTTTTTTTCTTTTAAGATGGTTAGTTCGCCGCTTACGTTGGTTTAGGTTTCACTTCTGTTAGTTTAGGGTTTGAATGTGTATCTACATTGGATTTGTTCTTAAACACTTGTTCACGGTGGTAATCATGGTGGTGTTGGGTGGGCTCATGGGAGAACAAAAGAGAAATTTAAAGATTCTTCAATAAAGTACAAAATCATTGTTTTCAAAATGGGTCGGACCGATGGGTCGGAAAAATAGAAAGTATTGGCTTTACATTGTTTAAGACGTCACTCAATTATAAATTAGTTTTACTAGTGAACTAAACATTGAAGTAGTAAAACGGCATACTTGCACAAACATTGACATAAATTATAAATTTAAAGCATTATAAAATAGAAAGTCTTGAATATATTTTTTCCAAATCTATGAGAAATTATTGAAAACCGGACACTAGGACCTAGGATCCAATAATATATATATATTAGATTCTTTCACCAACCCCAACCAACTATGTTTCCAATTATTTCTGTCGGTGTCCTCTTTTTAAATTATAAATCACATCTTTGCCTTCGTGGCTGTCAAGTATCATTACTTCATTAGGTAAACAAATACGCATTAAAAAAAACGTTTAATTTATAATTATATTTCCAATTGCAACTACACAGGTCAACCTCTCATATAAAACAATTACAGAATTCGCTAAGTAATGCTGTAATGCTCCAAGACGCACATTTCTTTTTGTGTTATTTTCATTTTGTGGGACCTAAAATATTAATAAAAAAAGAAATAACATTGACCATAGTCCATATAGATGCATCTTTGTAACAAGTATATTTGTGCAAACAAAGTCATTAATGATGGATTGTTTTAGCATAAGTTCGGGTAATAGAATCTTCGGATTGTTTAAGAAACTCATTTTCTTTTAACCCATCTTCAGAAATTAACTGAATCGTACTAAAAAAATAAAAACTGCAAAATACAACAAGGGGATATTAAAAAAAAAAAAAAAAAAAACCCAAACATTAGTTACAAATGTAGCGTATTGTATTATATAATTTTTTTGTATGAGTTTCAATATTATAGGCTTTTAAGATCTCAATTTAACAGAAATACTTAATGTAATAATTAAACAGATAAATAAATATTTATTTATTGAAATTTCAAACACATTATAAGACAAATATAATCACCGCATCTGTCCATATTGGTCTTACAATCACTAGTTTTACCCAAAAGGCAAAAAGAAAGATTAAATGTGTGACAATCTTAAGAATGTATTAAAGATTTAAGCTACAAGACATCGGTCCCAGAACTATTAAAATAGTTTGCGAGTAAAAGTGAATATGTAATTGCAAGTCTAATTAAGGCCCACCAAAATGGATTAACAAAGCCAGACAAAGATTGCGTAGTTAAGGAGACTAATAATCACTCAATAATCATGTTTATTGCGTGTAAGACACAAAAAAATATTATACATTGACATAATCCCTAATCTATATGTGTTAGTGAACTTGGAAAGAACAAAGAACAAAGAACACCTACTATAGTAGCTAAAATGCGTGAAATGTAAAGAAAAATGGAGAAATTAAGCTAAAAATCAACATAAAAAAAGGTACCGTACATGAAAAGAATGGAAGAACAAATCCTTTTTTTCTTCCATTAATTGTTATTATACTTCACTAATTTCATCTTCGCGACATAATCCAACATCCACAACCAAACCTTTCCTCTTCGACTGCAAAACTCTGCAACAATTTCTCCTCGGCGACTGAAAAATAAAGCATCATAAAACAATTATTATGTCGGTAATAGAAATAACAAGATGAGCGGGTCGCACAAGTTGGGTAACAGGTCAAAACAGGTTCAGGTTGAATCAGGTCATTTATAAGTATCAGATTTGGGTTAGATCGACACTTAGATACAATTTCTTAAAAAAAATTCATAATTTGTTACCATTAACCACTTATACCTGCATCTTACAGGATTTGAACCTATGATATGTCACCTTACCACCCGATTTCCCCTTGAAGACACTATTGATAAATATGGTTTTTGATTAAATGGCGTTATTTGTAACTAACGTAACAATGTTATTACAATAAGATTTATATATTTGAATAAAAACAATCTTAGGAAGTCGTATGCATTTTGGCAAATTTTGTAATATGTTTGACCACCCGTTTATTAAGATAAAAGCATAAAACACAACCAAAAACAAAGAAGCCATAAGTAAAAGAAAAAAAAGATTGAACTTACCCGGTCCCATAATTGTGGATCGGGTCTCTTGAAAACGACTACTTTATCAAGATTTGAAGGATCAAGCATCTTCCATTTGCAAGTCGGATAAGGAACGCGATGACGCGCGTATTCACTAACCGTCAAATTCGTCGTAGAATTTAACCGAACCTTTGTCATATAAAACACAAACGGTTTCTGACACGGGTTACGGGCAACAGGCCGTGTGTTGAACGCATACGCCGTGTAATCCGCTCTCCGGTACCAATTCAAGAAAGTTCTCGACGGCATTTCGACTTCACGGGGCGACAATATTCCTCTAAAAACTTGGATCGCAAACCCCCAAGAAACCGAAACGGTCCAACCTTTCGACGAATCGTAACAAATCGATTGTTGTATGAGCCCCGCTGAGTCAAGTTTCATCGGCTGCATTAGTCTTTTTAGGGCTTCGACACGTGTCACTTCGGGGAAAATCGGCTCGACCACATCGAGGTGGTGCAACGAGACGATTGGTGTCACGGGGTGTGCGGCTAACAGCCCGAATAAGTTACCGTACACGTCATACTGAATAACCCAAAAAAAAGGAAAATAAAACACGTTACAAAAAATAGCGGAATATAAAAGATGTCAAATGTAATAATTAATAAATTACTATTCAAGAAGATACATTGTTGAGATATTTAAAGGATAAATTAGATTTCATGAATAGATCTATATATCAAACAGGCTTTTCACAAGATGGGTGATCCATACCTATAATAAAGTACCAACTTTACATTAAAATTTAGAGAAGTAAACAGTCAAACAAAAATGGGTAAAAAATGGGTAACAAACATCAGAATAGCAATATCAATAGTACAAGACAATAATTCAGGATTTTGCAGGTTAGCATGTGCATCAATTATTGATCTAAAATCACAAATATTTAAAATAAAATAATATAAAATAAAATAATTATGGCTTATCTACCCCAGATAGAGACCAGAAGTCATCTAATTGTTAAATATAGGTTACCAAACTTTATAAAAAAGCAACGAAAAATGGAAATGAAAAGTCGTGTCGGTTTCCATCTATGGAGACTAATTTTGACTACTAACCGGTTTATTGTGTTCTTAACAAAAAGTTCGTTTTTTTCTTTTTAAATTCATTAGTTGGTATTAAAATTAAAGAAAAATATGATTCATACATATACATTACTACATATTCAAAAAACTCATAATAAAAGAAAGTTAAAAGCCGGTTCCGTTTACGTGGCAGGTTCCTAATTCCAAACTAGAATTGGAACCGCAAACCGCCAAACCAAACCATTCGGTTTAGGCGGTTTAAACGGTTTATGAACAAGGCAAATACATTTAAAGTGAGAGTTTTCTAGTAAGATGATAAAAATACTAGAAAAATAATAAGAGGTCACGATATCTAGTCATTTCAGATTTATGTTCAGTATTACCCACATAAATGTAGTTAAGTATTTCATCAATATGTCCCACTAGATTTATTGTTTGTAAGGAAATTGAATTACCAGAATTGTTTACCTAGAGAATTTAACATCTAAAACGTCTTTCAAAGAACAATAAAATCTTAGAATTTCATCAACCAAAGCAACAAATAAAAACGGCTAACATGCCAAAAACACATTTAATTCACAAAATAGAAAATGTGTGTAATTTAGCATAAACACCGACCCACAGTTTCTCATTGACCATTAGGTTAACCAAATAATAATTGATTATTATAGGTTGTAACCCAACATATTAATTTAGTCAAAATAACACTAGGGATATGGGCTTTGCACCATTAACCTCTTGGAACAATCTTTGACTAATTCTATATTCAAAAGTACACATAAACTTGCACAATGTACAACCCAATAAAACAAATTATTAATTATGTGTTTACTAGTTTAGGCTTTACCGAGTTAGGTCTCACTTGGTGCACTAGACTCTACTTTACAACTCAAATATTGTGGGTACGTTTATACCGACAATGTACGAGTGGAACTTTACTGGGTATGTTTATACTGACCTGATGGAACCCGACTTCTTTAGTAAGCGGTACACCGAGCTCCGCCATACACGCTTGCATCCGGTCATCGGACCCGTACAATCCCGGATACCTTTGAATACACCGATCTTGCATTTTCGCCAAAGCTTTAGCTAACGGATAACTAATCGCAAATCCACCACCACCATAAGCCATACTATAACTAAAATATATATTTTGCAAATGACTCTCAGACAAGCTCCCAATGTAATAAAATTGATTATGATCATACTTGTTTAAAACCCTAACAAGATTATCAGTAACAAACACTGTATCATCATCTCCCATCACAAACCACCGCACATTATCCATCCCTAATCGTACGGTTTCCGATACAATCCGTGATATTCGAATCGCCGATCGGTGGCCCTGCTTGTTCTTGTAAGCAAAATGCGATGTGTTGCCGGAGATTTTCACCGGCGGGAGACTATCATCGGGTTCGGTTTCGACGGCATCATCTAACCACACAATCCCCCTCATTTTTGCCTCTTTTTTCCACCATAACTTGATGTAGTTTTTTCGTTTATCCCAGAGCTTAGCTGAAGCTGCAATCCCAAACACTATGTGCTTCAGCTCCGTCTTCTCCGGCGGGACGATCGCCGGGGAAATTGAGAGATTTTGTAACGAATTACGTGATGAAAAGATCAGATCTTGATGCTCACATGGTAAATTAGGGGTGTTTAACAGCTTGAGAGTGTAGATTAAGTAAGTTGCAGAAACGAACAAGATGAGGTACAGCATGATCTTCGGGTACCCTGTTCCGACCCGATTTGACAAAATGGGTGATGGGTTCGATCTCATCTGCTCCCATATGATTTTCTCTGAATCTTTTTGACTCAGTTTCATTCTGGGTTCAAGATTCACTGATTCAGCCCAGATCTATGAAATCAAACCGAAATCGACAAAAACCCAGGACACAACAATGAAGAAATTACGAAAGCTTGAAGAAATTGAATTGGGGGTTTAGCTGATTAAAGAGTAAAGTTGCTTAGGAGAGCATGCAATGGTGCCAGCTTCTTGCATACTCCCCTGAATGAAGACGATGAAGACGTAATGCAGTCGGTTGATACGTATATGTATACGTATATAATGAGTATCGATGTAAGTGCCGCCGTGTGTACAGAGAGAGAGAGAGAAGGGGTTTAGACGAAGAAGACAGAGAAGAGACAGGGGATTTGATGTGAGGGGTTTTTGGGTTGTGATGGTATAAGATAGAGATGTGTATATATAGATCCAAACCGTTAAAATAATATGTTTCTTTAGCTTAAGATATATTAATCTTCACGTATAATTATAAATTTATAATTTAAGAAAAAGGTCTATCGTGAAACCATTAAAAAATATAATATTATGAGACACTTATAGGTCGTTGATCATTAATACAAAAGAAACAAGCATAAAATTATCATGTATAAAAAAATATTCATTATAAAAAAAATCTAGTACGAAAAAAAAAATAGTAAAAAACAAAATCACGTACAAAAATAGTGAATTTTTTGTACTGATTTATTTTGTACTAATGATAAACGACACACAAGTGTTCCCCGGTTTTATCTATAATTCTAAATAATAAAGTAAACTGCAATTTGAGATATACGCAAAACATGTTGCGTCTTTACCGATAAAATTTCACCATTTGTGTCCTTGAGGTTTCATTTATGAGTCCGTTCTGTCAAGTTTTTCGTTTGAAGATCGTTAAATGTGGGAGGCAAATGAGTCATTTCACCCCAGGTAAGGCTTACACATCAACATGCACACTTAACCTAAATTAATAGTTTCAATCCACACCCTCTAACTGAATCCCCATAGTCCTCATCTCCCATCTGTTCCAATTGCTACCTAAGACACACCGGCAACGAGCTTCGATCGGTCCTAAGTTGGATCCCATCGCTACTGAGTTGCCATCGCACCACCAAACACCGTCACATGCAACCTCGCACATCAGGGCCATCACCGGCAGACGCAAAGTCGCACACGAGCTCCATCATCGTCCCTGTTCATATTCCTCTCTCGTTTCTGTCGTGGCCGACGATCTCCATCCAATCCGATGACTTGTACACTATGAGTCTAAAACTACAGTGTAACGCACCGAATTTTATGTGTTTGAAATACGAGAATTAGAGGAATCTTCCGTCTGTTTAGTAAGTATGCTTATGATCAAGCTTCGATGTTAGGACAATTGTAATACTTACGGTACCCTAATGTAAATCAAAGTTTAAACGATATAAACGCTTTTATCATAATCGTATAAGTATTTAAAAGCGTTTAAGTGTATGTGAAATTTTGATTCGAGCGACGGTTCGGGAGTTACACGCAAAACGGTGCAACGTTCCATATGCCTGAAATCCCAACACCTCCTTTGGAAGTGAAACCAATGGGGTTAGATGCGGAATGGAAAATCGTGAACGTAGGCAAAAACCGCTTACTAAACGGAGTCCGAACGAAGCGGGAAAACGCGATTGAAGTTAACCAGTCGCACTGATTGAGCTTCGGGAGACACGTGTCACCACGTGGCAGGCTCGGGAGCGACGTGGCAACACCATAAATCTCGTGGCATTGACTGGGACACGTGGCAAGTTCGGGACCAATAACGAGGCCACACGTGGCAGCATCGTAGTGGTTCGGAGATCTGGGCGGCTACGCGCGTCGCGCAGCCACCACTCCTAACATGGCACGACACGCGAGGACAGAAAAAGGCGGCTACCCGCTCGGTGAAGTAAACCACATCACGCGTCGCGAACCGTTGGGCCAAAACCCTGCGCGACAAGCGAAGAAAACCGATATACGCCTATAAATAGAGGTCGATGAGCAGAGAAGATGTGCACAATACGTTTTAAACAGAAACACACACACACTCATCGGATCCCTGCTGAATTCGTATACGGGTAATCGCACGCTCGTGGATCGATCGGTTAACCGCAAGTCTCGCGGAGGTTCTGCTCACGGATCGTTGATTCTCTTATTCTCTCACTACCGTATTCTCTATCACGTTAATCAGGTGAGTTCTTCGAGCCCCC
>WOUH02000007.1:2079897-2099096 GCA_009936405.2 Stevia rebaudiana
GGGGGTACTCAATGTCTTGGCACTAATGTTTTAAAAACCGGTTAATTTTTATTATACCGGATTGAACTAAAAAATTGTTCAACCGGAAATAGGTTGTGCCAGACGATTTAACCGGCTTGACTAGTAAACCTATAATCCCATAAACTACAACTTCAACTAAAAAATAATCTAAAAGTACATAATTCCGTAAGAAAACAACCCAAAATATAATACATAATCAAAATATAACCCAGAAACCAATTTAAAATTACTAAAATTCTCAACAAATGTTAATTAAAAGTGTATGATATGTTTCAAACATTAGAGTGTTTAATGCATTAAGCTCACGATCGCTTAATAGATGAAATTTACTGTCATCGCATGGTTCAAACCGGGTTTTAAAACATTGGTGAGTAGGTTAATCGTATTTTCAATTTCGAAATTTTCATCCTGGGCCTTGTTAATTGGTCGCTTTTTTTTCCACCCTAGATACAAAACCAGTTTGCCGGTTGAATCGGGTTAAACCGGCAGTTCGACAGAAAAACCATCACATAAAACCAACTATTACCATACCAAATGTTTAAACGAAACACAACTGAACCGGTTGAAACACCCGAGTCAAACTGTTTTTTAAAATATTCGTGGGCACCATCAAACCACCAAAATATCAAACCACTAAATTCTAGTTTACTCATAAACTTTATCCGGAGGTGATTCATTAAGTCGTTCAGCGGTTCAGTCAGTTCAATTTAACCCGGATCCGATTCGAGTGCGAACACTTTGTCTTCAATCAAACCCTCACCTGACGCATATCGGCACGAAACTGCTGAGAATAATCTACATCGAGCGATCTAACTCCATCTCCGACTCACGTTTTCTTCTTCAAAGGTACTCTTACACCACCGATCTTTTTGTTACTGATTTAGATTTTGATCGTTAGATCTGTGTTAACCAATTTATATGTCTTAATGAATTTGTATGTTTAGATCTGCGTGTGTGATCTGAAACTTGTGTGAATCATGATCCATTCTCCATTGAAATTCATTCAGATTCGGATATATATGAATTCGTTTTTACATACAGCCTGAACATTCTTACAATTCTCTGATTTTTGTATGCATACGAGATTCGTCACATTTATATGAATCTATGAGTGATTGAGTAGATAATTGTCAAATCGATGTGTATGAAATTTCCTGAATCGAAAGCTTTGTTTATTGTATCCTTGTCTAGAAGCCTCTGACAATTTAGAAAATTGGGGAAGAACACTGTTCTGATTAGAAACAAAAAACAAACTTTTTCAGGATCCTGGAAATTGGGGAGAATATGATGTCAAACACTCATTTATCGATCAGAAAACTAAATATGAATAACCTTGTGTAGTGAGACTTTGATTTTGGATAGCTGTCTTCTTCTAGCTTTAAGCGTATCTTAGTTTTAAGCATTTCTAGAAAAAAGTTGCAAACAAAATTGAACTCTGTAAGAGTCCCCTTAATAGAAGTTATGTTAAGTGCTCATATGACTTACTTCTCACCAATTTAGCAATTTTCCTTATATGTTAATGGTACCGTTATGAGTAATGTAGGTAGTTTTGTGAGTATGATGCCCGTTTACCCACACAACAAGAAGAGAGAATAAGTGGGAAGTGATATAAATGAATGAAATTTGTTATCAAAATCACCTGGAATTTCATTTTTGAAGAATTAGGATTTGGGTGTGCCATAAAAACTCAAAGCAATGCTCAGTTATAACTTTTTACCCAAAGATTAGATTAAATATTTAAAATTTTATTACTATTTTTCAAAACAAAGGAAATCTTCAAGGGTTGGTGCAGTGGTATACTGGTATACACTTACCAGAGGTCGAAGTTAACTTTCACTGGTTTTTTACGTGTAATCGCCTTGAATGCTAGCTGTGGTTTAACTGATCCAGCTGGTGCAATGTTGGAGTCTCGTGAGTTTTCCAGTATTCGGTTCTCATGGTTACTAAAACAAACAAAAGAAGCATGATCAGCGTCTTACGTAGAATGCTTCTTTTGAGTTACACCTGATTATTTTAAAACATGATTTTGTATTCTTGTTTGTTTTTAGTTTTTACTATATTATGTGCATGCAATCGAGATGGGAAACATATAACTTCGTCTTAAATAAAGTCATGTTTTGAATAATCAGCTTCATTTTAAATTTTAGTTTTCTGCAACTGCATGATCGATCAAATACAGAAACGTAACATACATTAATAACAAATTGAACTTAAAGACCTTATAATAAAAGAGAGTGTCAACTGTAAAGGGCTCATATGTCTCAATTCTCAACCATTTGACATTTTTTATTTGTTTGTGTGTTTATGGGTTATGTACCATTAGGAGTAAGTAATGTAGGTATTATTGTGAAGATGACACACTCACACACACAATAAGTCAATAAGAATAAAGAATACAGGAAAACAATATAAATTAATATAATTTGCTATCATATTTACATTGAATTTCATTTGTGAAGCATTCTGATAAGTTTAATGGTTATCTAGACACCAAGACAACAAGATTGTAGAGTATAGAAAAACGATATAAATGAATAAATTGGTTATCAAAATCACATTAAATTTAATCTATGAAGAATTACGATTTTGATGTACCATTAAACTCAAATGTTAATTGTTATCTAGATTTGAGAGAGTATATAACATGCTTGATGATCAATTTGTTAATAAATTTTTGTTTTCTGCAACTGTAGGATTGAGAAATACGCCAAAGTAACAGACATCAGCATCAAATCATGCCAGGACAGAAGATCGAAACAGGTCACACCGACATCATCCATGATGTCAGCATGGATTATTACGGAAAGCGCGTGGCATCTGCATCATCCGATGCAACAATCAAGATCATCAGTGTAAACTCACAACCCCTTGCTACTTTGACCGGTCATAACGGGCCCGTTTGGCAGGTCACTTGGGCCCACCCCAAATTCGGTTCACTTCTCGCATCGTGTTCATACGATGGCACTGTGATTATCTGGAAAGAAGATAATCTAAACAACTGGACACCTGCTCACACCTTCAATGACCACAAGTCATCCGTAAACTCAATCGCGTGGGCCCCACACGAACTCGGTCTTTGTTTGGCTTGCGGATCATCTGACGGGAACATCTCGGTCTACACCGCCAGGTCAGATGGCGGGTGGGACACCACAAAGATAGACCAAGCTCATCCTGTCGGTGTAACCTCGGTTACATGGGCCCCGTCAATGGAACCCGGTTCGTTAATCGGGTCGGGTGAGTTTGACCCGGTTCAGAAACTGGCTTCCGGTGGTAACGACAACACCGTGAAAATCTGGAAGTTTAGTAACGGGGTTTGGAAAATGGACTGTTCTTCGGCTCTTAAAATGCATACGGATATGGTGCGGGATGTTGCGTGGGCCCCGAATTTGGGCCTGCCAAAGTCCACGATTGCAAGCGGGTCGCAAGATGGGAAAGTTGTTATATGGACAATGGTTAAAGAAGGTGAGGAATGGAAAGGTAAGGTGTTAAATGACTTTAATGCCCCTGTTTGGAGGGTGTCGTGGTCGCTTACGGGGAATTTGTTGGCGGTTGCTTCTGGGGATAATAATGTCACATTATGGAAAGAAGCTGTTGATGGAGAATGGCAACAAGTGACAACTGTTGAGTAGTTATTTTCATACAGAATTTGAACTTCTTTTCTGCATTTGATGTGTTGTTTTGTTTAATGTTTTCTGTTTAGATTTTAAAAGATTTTGTGGTGCATGAATCCATGAATGTTAAGATACTATAATATATTTTCTGGATTATTGTGTTTTATTTCTTTCAGAAGATGTACATGTTTATCATATATGTGACAAATGTGTGGATCTAGGATTTCTATTGGGTAAGATGTTTTGGTTTTGTTTGAGGTTAGGGTATATTATGTTTTATTTTTAACAGGTTTTGAATCATAAAATGTAGTTTTGTGATTTTAAGGAAATAGAAATTAAACCTCCAGCATAGTTAGCTGTTTTATTATTATTTCTCGCCTCTTAACAAGTAAGTTTCAGAAATGTGCTGAATGATTTAGAGCATACTTTTTAATGAGTCAAACCTTTTAATTATGAAATGGTGAAGTTTTCATCGTTGATCCTTCGACATGTCATTTGTTGGTGCAATACACCGTTCCAATAATGATATCGGCTTCATTGATTCTTTGGTAAATGTTGTCGCTAAACAGTTGGTGAAGTCTTTATATGGTAGATCTTTCGATCATCAATAAAAGCACATCGACTTGATTTGTTCCAAAGTATTGCTTCTTTGATTAAAATTTAAAAACCAGAAAGAAGGCAATGAAGATTCAGATGTGATCAATAAGCACAAGTTTAATGTGTTCTTTTCTTTCCATCAAAGAAACCTTTCGTTAATCAAGATCACAACAATACCATACATATTAACATATATAGTACTAACGAGAACAAGTTTCAACGCCCACACAAAATGACTACTCAAATGTTATGTTCAGCTTCTGGTATTCGCCTTTCGACACCATACAAACAAGAAACACTAAAAACCCACATGCCGATGCAAATGAAAACGAGCAATGAAAACAAACGTCACAAAACAAAAATCATGTCATCAATGATCGTTGGGGACTCGGATATAACACCCGATCCTACACCATCAGATATAATAAAACATTTCTACAAATGCATGAACGAAAAGAACGTTAAGAGACTTGAAAACTATCTGTCTGATGATTGTTTCTTTGAGGACTACTCGTTCTTGAAACCGTTCAGTGGTAAAAAGGTCATAAATTTTTTATTATTCTTTGTTTTATAGCTTGAGAAAAATAAAAATTATGAGATGAATTAAGGCGTTATTTGTTAAAACTATATGTACGTTTTGCAGGAGGTTGTCCGTTTTCTTAAACAGCTAACCACAGGAATGGGCGAAAACGTTGAGTTTCATGTTAGTAATATCTTTGAAAGTGTTGATGATCTTGTAGCTGGTGTCACCTGGCACCTTGGTACATTCATTAACCCGAAACCAATAACTTAACTTTGTTATATTTGATATTATTAACTCAAACACACTTGGTTGATGGTCAACCAATGCATTTCGGTTAAGTTTTTCTTAAGAGAAGTTAGGCTTAGTTTGTAATTAAATACGAATCATTCTTGTTAGGCCTGTAAACGAACCATTAAGCGGGAAATTCGTTTATTTAATAAATAAACAAACACGAACAAAAAATTTGTCGATCCGTTTGCTTGCTACTTTAACGAAATCCGTTGCTAACATGAACATACCTACTGTTTGTTTATTTATGTTCGTAAACTATTCGGTTATGTTCGTTTATTAATGTCTGTTTGTGTTTGTTTATTTATTTTGTTTGTGTTCATTTAACTATCTAGTTTTATTATTTATTAAAATAATATATAAATGTCATTAACATGCAAATACTCCATCCATCAATTATGTTCGTTTATGTTCACTTATGTTAATTTGTGATCAACTATGCTTGCCCTTTTGTTTACATCCGTTTGTGTTCATTTATGTTCGTTTAACCTATTAAGGTAACGCGAACATGTTCATTTCCTTAATGAATACGAACACAACATTGTGTCATTTAAGTGTTCATGTTCAGTTACAGCTAACTGAATAAACACGAACATAACTCTATTCTTGTTCATTCGATTCTTTTAGAGGCCTCATTCTTGTTGTTCCTTCATCATTAATCTTATTCTACTCCACTGTCCATTGCCCCCTTTGGCCCTTTGTGCAGAAACATATCCATAAATATTTTCTTTACATTAATAATTTGGGGTCAAACTCTATTAAAGCGTACCTTATAGACCATATTAATACAAAGATTGATAGATGGTAGGGTACATCACAACATTGACCCCGGACCCCTATGTTTTTTTTTATAACTAACTTTTAACAAAAGATAATAATGTGTTAAAATGTAATTTCAAAAGGTATTCCATTTCAAGAATGATAGAATATATCAAAGCAAAATTGATTCATGGGTTCTATCCACTAAAAATATACAGTTGATAAATATAGCAACTGAAACAACCAAATATTATTATTAAGAATAACTAACATATATTTTATTGGTGCATGATAGAGTGGAAAAACAAGCAGGTGCCCTTCACGAGAGGCTGCAGTCTTTACAGATTAACAAGGAAAGGAGAAAAATTAATAATTAGGTATTAATTACCTCTAATCTAAAAGATAATATATATACACATACATATATAAAAACACACACATGACACATGTATGCCGAGTTTAGGATAACTTAATGATTATAAAACTTAATATTTACGTAATCATGCAGGAATGCACAAGTATTTGTCGAGTCGCCAATCAAACCAGGAGATCTGTTCCTGGTATATATGAGTCTATTAATTACTCGATCATTAACGTTACACTTGTTATATAATATATATTTTTATTGATGATTCATACTTCTTGAAGGTTTTGTTGAAAATGGTGACGTCATTATTTGATGCTTTCCCAGAGGCTACTGAATGTATGTAACTAATTAACCTCATTAATTACTATATAAACTCATGTTTTACAGTGATTATGTTAATATCAAATGCTTAATTAATGTATTAATTCTTTCAGGGTTCTTTAGGAGTCAAAAATTGATAGTGCAAATATTGTTGAAGATTTACAGTATATTTTTAGTCCCGTTTATAAGCCCGATTGTGACTTTCTATGTAAACCTTGGGAAATTTATTGTGCAATTCGTGAGCATATCACTCAAGATATTAGAGTGGTGTTCTAGATTATTTACAACAACCGAAAGCTAGAACTTCTTTCGGATTTACTATACACTAATTAAATTAGTTGGTTGTTACTTGATCGGCATGTTATGTAACACGAAGAAATTAATTACTAGAAAGTGAAAGTTTTATTTCAAACAAATTAATATAACTTTAAAGAGTCATGTTTGCAAAACATAATCATGATACATGGAATTCGAACTCTGGGTTCATTTTTGTATTTTACTTTTCAAACATGACATTGAGTTGACACCATGATCTCAGAGTTGGTAAATGTGAGCTTTGATATCAAAAAATAAAATAAAAATATGATACAAGCATTTGATTAAACTTTTCCCGAATTACATCTTGATTAGGTTTTCAACTGAGGTCTTCTTGATGGTAAGGCTACAAACTAAGTGACAACTAAAAGCTAGTTTTATTTTTTTATTGGCTAAATTTTTTTTCTCTTTGAAAGATTTGAAGTTACAACCTTATTGTTGCAAGTCATACATCTTACTACCAGAATCCAATCCCCACCCATCTAATAGCTAGTTAAGCTCGATTGTTTAGCAAACTATACGATCTTCAAAACATATATTTGTATAAATTATTTAATTTCATAAAATATATAAGGGGTGTCTTATGTGAACATAAATACATAATCTTATAGAGATAACCAACGAATTCAATTTGAGCCCTTCATTTCTATCAAGTAACTTAGATTGGGCTCTTTATTTTATATATAACTCAATTTGGGCCTTCACTTTTAAAATTGTACACTTTGTAACACATGTATACAAACACATCTTAAAAATGGAGGGCTCAGATTGAAAAATGTAGGGTCCAGATTAAGTTTTTTTGATAACTCTCTAAGATCATGTTCACATACTACACGTATGACGAAATCACTCTTTAGTATTTTTGTATTTTGGCACTTTAACTCTCAAATAGTTTGCAAACTTAAGCAGATTTGTAAGACCACTAATATAAAAAAAAAATTCATTATCCTTCAAAGTGTGCAGAGTTGCAAGCGTACACAAACAAATTCAAGTGAGTGGTTATATACTAAAGCTACAACTGTATGCTCGTAGTCATTACACGTTGTATATATTCGAAACGGAAAATATCTTTATCTAGCTAGTGTACATTATAGTACGAACAGTCTATACTAAAAATAATTACAACAAAGATCTAGCAAACATGACTTGACCCGTTAATACAAGCGCATTAATTATTGATGGCATCAAATCGTCCGTTGAAATCTTCTGTTAAGCATACATTAATGTTTGTCATTAGTGGGGACATAACAGTCACAAGAATGTATTGTTTGTCAGCAGCAACAATCAACTTAACAGTTCAGAAGTACTGCATATATAAGATGCTTCCTCAACAATTGCATTTGGCAGAGGATTCTTGCAGCTTATCGGTAGTTAGATTGAACAACATTAGATTTCTATATCGACAGGTCATTTATACATTGGTAGCACTTGAACATGTTTGCATGAAAACTGAACTACCTATTGACTAATCCTTTGGCAGTAAAATTGGAATAAGTCTTTGGCAAGGATTTAGCTACCGACTCACTATGTCTTCGGTAACCTTAGACTGTTGGAAGAAAAACCAAGTGTATGGAATTAGTTTGTTGAGAACCAGCCTCATTTGATCTTATAGCTGTTAAATTAGTTGAGTTAATGATTTTGAGTGGTTGAAGAGTGAGTACATACGACGTTGACGCCATTTACTTTCAGTTAAGTTTTTTTTATCTAAAAGGGCAATCAAAAAGTGATAATTATTTTTTTAAGAACAAAATTTTGCAATTATTTCGTTTTCGACAAGGTTTGGACCATTGACCTTAAAAATAGCAAGAACTTTACTCGTTGTGGCTTTACCACTTAGAGCCAACCCCTCACCAAAAAGTGATATTTACTAAAACGATAATTTAGAATATGGTTGTCATATAGGCAAATGGAGGTTATGGTCGAGTGGGAGGGAAACTAGTAGGCCAAAGGTTTACAATAAACTAATTAAAACTTTATTAGTTGTAGGTTTTCTCTAATCATCATACTTGTTTTAGATAAAGTAATTAATAGTACGAACACATGCAACAATAGTGAATGAATAGTCCTTACACAAAATATGAGTTGATTATACTGGCTCTTGTAGTGTAGTTAAAGTAAAAGGGTACGTTTAGTCTAACGTTATACAATATTATGTTTAAAATACATTGTTTTTTAGAAAATGTAAAAACAAATAAATATAGATTCAAATTTATATAATAAGGAATTCAATATTGGATTATTCATACGATCTAAACACTACTATCAATCTATTATACGACTGAGTTTAAATTGCTAACTTGATTTTATTTGAGATTGATCACATCATGATGTGATAATATTGCAAATAAGATTTTGGGAAATTAATATGTGTATTACAAATGTATTATTTGGATTTTATAGTGATTGGAGTAGAGTTATTAGCCTAAGCATCGTGTTACAAATGGTTTGATGATTTTTAAAACGATTTTGTAATTGTTGGTTTCCCACAAGTTATCTCAAACTTCTTTCTTTACAAAAAAAATTTTCAAATTGTTTAAAATGCAATTTTCAAAGTGGTAATTGAGAACTAATTTAACTTAGGCAAATTGGATTTTAATTATCCCAACTTTGACCTATTGGCTTGTAATAATCTCAATTCAGGAAATTATTACCAACAGTTCAAACTTTTATATTATTTACTTGTGACAGTCTTTAACTAACGGAAACTAACTCCGTTAACCTATTGCTGACGTGGCATGCTAACATGGCAAGATTTTCCGACGTGGCATGCTGACATGGCAAGATTTGCTGACGTGTCATACTGACATGGAAAGATTTGCTAACATGGCATGCTGACGTGGCACGAATTTGCTGACGTGCCATTGTGCCACGTCAGCAATATGCTAACGGAGTTAGCTTCCGTTAGTTAGGAACTGCCACTAGTAAATGATATAAAATTTTGGACTGTTAGTAACAATTTCCTGAGTTGGGATTATTACAAGTCAATGGTCAAAGTTGGGATTATTACAAGTCAATGGGTCAAAGTTGGGATTATTAAAATCCAATTTGCCTTTAACTTACTATAAACTTTTTCGTAAAGTTGTATTTTGTTTGTTGTAAATGAAATTTGTTTGACCAAACAATTTTCATTAAACTATTTTATGATTTTGATTTTTGTAATCAAAACATATATTAAAAAAAGTTTTAGATTTAAACCACTGTATAAAGTTGACAAACCTAATATATGTTTTGAAAGAGTAAAACATGTGTTTTGTAATTCCAAATGGTTAGCTACTTAGCTTACCAGCTACTTCTGACACAAGTAGCATGCCTTGAACCAAAATGGTCTTAGATACACTATTTTATGCAATAACACCTTGGTGTTGAACTAATCTACTGTTCAACAATGTACCACTTCTGAGTAGTATATTATCCAAACAAGTTAGTGTTGTTGTGAGCTATTTTATAATTGATGTTGTATTATCCAAAACAAGTTAGTTTATTACCAAAATAACTCGATGTTGTATTTTGGACAAATTGTGTAGTTCAAATTAGAGTTTCAAGATGAAACGATAACTTGATAACAAGGAAGTACCTCAAGGCACATTACATCAATATATCAATGCGATTGACAAGTCTGTTTGTAAATGATAATAATAAAATGATTTGTGCATTTATTAGATATAATTCTAATGGATATATATAGTGTAAGAAAATTTGCACATACGAGCTGTTACTTTGACTAAAGATATAAGTCAAAGATGAAAGGTCAACGTCAATTGTATTCCCAAAATCATGATAGATAAAATGTGGAGAGTGTGTTAAATACACAAATATAAAATATGACATTAAATTGGTATACTTGATTATAAGTAATCAAGAAAAGTAACAAATTTGAGTAATAACATTTGAAAAAAAATATATATTGGAAAGCAAAGCTTTAACAACACCTTGCAAGAGTTATTTATCATTTATAATGGAGATCATATGCAATCATCAATGTTTTGTAAACGATATTGTAGTATTATTTTTCCCACACATAAAAAGAGTACATTTATTTTAATTAGGAAAAACCTAATGTTTGCCTAGAGTTTTAATTTGTAATATTACGTTTAAGGTCTAAGACTAACTTTTGTTAAAATCTCTACTTTATGTAAAATGGTTTTGTTTACCTTTTACAACATTAATGTGTACTTCCCTAATTAAGCAAATAAAAAATGTCACATCCCCCTTACAACTTTCTCAAATTTTCACAACCTACCTCGTCGGCAAACCCTCCAAGCTATAA
Organism: Stevia rebaudiana; assembly: GCA_009936405.2. NCBI lineage: Eukaryota > Viridiplantae > Streptophyta > Magnoliopsida > Asterales > Asteraceae > Stevia > Stevia rebaudiana. The sequence continues at coordinate 2,090,967 of WOUH02000007.1, forward strand.
ATTATGAAACCATCTCGAAGGAATTGGGCTTGAAATACATCTCGCACTTGAAGTACTTCATCTCGCTGTTTTTTTTTTAATTTGCAGAGGCACGGATCTATTTTTAATAGAAAGCATAACGTTTAAACATGAGTAGCAGACAAACGGACAACAAGCTCCGTCACCATCTCTTTTTGAATAGCAAAACCAATCATATTAAAAACAAAGTTTTGGTTCTTGGGAGCCGAGATATTACTATGCACGACCCGTTGAACCCTTTTCGATAACTCCATAGCCTGTGAGGCTAGGAAACCAAATGTATCAAAAACAATAGGGATAAATACATGTTGATTCTCCAAACAGGCTTTTTCGTTTTTAGCAACTTTCCCTGATTCTGCCTTAAGCGTAGCATGACCGGCAACGAACCCATTGTCCTTAAGCCCAACAAGAAGGGACACTCCAGTAAGGGTCTAGACAAGCGTGTTTCCCCCTGCCCACCCGAACACCAGAATATCGGCTGCACGTAGGGTAGACCTCCATTCGAGCGGATCCGTCAGAAAAATCACTGGAGCCTCCTTCTTAGCTGAAATTCCCGCTCGTTTAAGGATATCGCATAGAACATCCCAAACCAAATCATGCATTATTTAAAACTAGGTAACTCCTTGTAATGAACCACATGCTCGCCAAATGGATCCAAACAGCTTTTGTGGCAAATCAGGCATGGGTCATCAACTGGAAATAGAGGGATCATGCCGATACTTAAGGATTGCCCGGCAATCCAATGCCGACATATGTTGCCCCAAACCTTAATAGCATGTAAGATAGTATGCTGTTTAACAAAAAGAAAAAAAAAAAAAAAAAAGATTCTTATATACGCGGGCCTACACCCTAACACCTATAATCTTATGTATAATTTTGGTTGAGGCAATACAATTAATTTATTGTTGTTCATTAAAGCCGTCTCTTTTTGTTGATTAAACCCCATTAATAACCAATTACTTTTCTTGTGTTTTGTGTTAAAAGGATATGTCCCGTTGATGTTTGCTAAAAGCGTTGTTTAAAATTTTCCAATCTCTAATTAGATATGACTTTTAACCACTGGAAAAAGATATCCAAATTAGTTTTATTTTACTGAAATGTAAATTATTTCCCGAAATAAGAAACACCAGGCACCAAACCTAAATATATATAATTTACATTATTTGGTGAAACTGATTAACGGTGATAAGAATATTAAAAAGATATATAAATTTTTTTTTTGTTACAGTACAATCTATATATGAAATCTTCATTGTCACTTTCGCATCGTCGCAAGTCGCTTGAAATTGCCTGTACTTTTTTGGATGTTGGATCCGAATCGGTTCAGGTTGACCGGCCCGTTGCGTTTCAACTCATTTCAGACAATCAAAACGATCAAGTGGTTAGTTTCTTTATATAGCATTAACTGACATAATCCAATGATGAATTAACTCTGCTGTTTCAAGTGCTGACTTGGATTTTGACAGTTTCAATTTGCTGTTTGAAGTGAAGACTTAGAGAGTTGGCCTTTTCAGGTGTCTCATGAAGTATAAATTGAAGGCATGTGTGCCTTTGTATCTACACTAGCAACTTGCAAACCAAACTGCAAAACCGGAACAAGATTCCTCATACTTTCTGGCAATCAATCAGCTTCTGTTTCAAGTATAATTTTAGGTGCTCGGTTAATTTTGACGGTACCCCTGTCACGGTTGTTGTAACCTAGGAGACAACGAGTTTCACTTAAGTAGCTCGATCGCAATCTGTTTTAAGAAAACTCTATTGATCATAAATCACCTATTTTTGGTTCTGTAATTTCATTATTATTGCTTATTAATTCCACTTTCATTTCAGTTTTGTTTAATCTCATTTATATACTTTAATTTGAATATAGATTAATAAAAATAATTTTTTTAATTTTATTTTTGTGAACGATGCTCCTACGGTATACACATTTAAGTACGAATGTTAACTAGTTGTATTCAACTATGAAGAGAACAACCATTATCGTGGAGAGAGCACATGATTTGTAATTATGGCTTTTTACTAGCTGATTGAACTTTAAGTTGAAACATAAAAGCATTTTACAAAGATAGATATTTGTTTTTGCTTTAATGATATTGTTTATAGTTAGACTTTTTGGAAATTAATGACATGTTACGTGAGTGTCTTGCTTAAAAATGAAGTCGAAACCACAAGTAGCTTTCTAGCACATAATAATGTTGTCAAAACATCAAGTACACAACTTTTTAGACAAAATATATTAGTTATGATTGATTATAGTTATCTTTTTTTATAACTAATTATAGATATGATATTCACTTTTTTGCAATTACTATAATTGTATTCAAATATATATAGTTGAAATTTATAAATAATATTTGATTTCTTTTTATTATTTTATACATATCAGAACAGAATTTAACAAACTATAGAGTGCTTTAGTGTACTTTCTCATGTAAACAACACATCCAACGTTAACAATATAGAGTCATCTTGCTTTGTTAAAAAGTGTTCTCCAGTTCTATATTACGTTATAAGTCAAATCGAGTTTTTTACCCACATGTTGCGATAGCAACGCATGATCACACTAAAATGTGGTCAGTTGAACCCATAAAATATTTGTAATTAGTTTTATCAACTTAATTAACATGAATACATAGTTCACCAAAAATAGTGTTACATAGTAGTAGTAATTTGAGTCATAGTCTTATAAGTAGGTGTGAGCTAGATTAAATACCGTGAACATGTTTATTTTTTTTGAAAGGAAAACTTCTATAGAACCAACCCAGGCAAGAAAACACAACATCCAACAAGAGATTACATATGACAAATTTACACCAATCGGCCCAATTGCCGACCTCAAACTTAGATCTCGAAACTTTTTGTTGCTCCCAGCATTCCAGATGTATCAACAAGCAGTAATGATGATACCGTGAACCATCGACTTTTTCTTCCCTCTCAGCTGGCAATGAGATGATATGCACAATAAATCTCTGACCGAAAAGGAATAGAAATTTTGGAGCATGCACCACATGCCAATTTTATCCCACACCTTAGAAGAGAAACTGCAGCCCGTGAAAAGGTGATCAACCGATTCCTCAATATCGTTACATAGAGGGCAAAGAGATTCAATGATGGTAACTCCACGTCTCGTGAGGGCGTCACACTCCGGGATATGACCGAGCTCAGCCCTCCAAGCAAACATATTACATTTAGTTGGAACCCATTTGCACCATTCCAAATTTCCAACACATAATTGGAGCTATGATCCTCATTCCCACGTATAAGGTCTCTCACAGCCGCCACGTTAAAAGACTCCGAGGAGTTGCCAACCCAAATCCATATGTCTCTCGACTCGGAAAGCGAGATCCCATTGAGCTTGGTCGACAACGAACTGAGCTCCCGAATCTCATTAGTCGTCTCACGAACGTGCCTCCAAAGCCAAGAGGGATAAAGTTTTGTGCAAGTTTCTTGATCATAATCAAAGTACTTGGTCATTAGTAGTCTATAGAAGTTTTAGAAAGCCAAATACCATGTACACTAATGTAACCTTTACCATTCCACAATGTCAATACTAATCCAATTGATGCATAGGATCCATAACCCCATTAAAAAAAATTATAAAGTTCACTTTTTATTAGAAAGGTGAGTCACTCTCATACATATATATAAAGACAGCTGATAAATACAAAACATAGATTTATAAGGGTTAGGCATTTGTTTGTTTCCGATGAGTGGGAGGAGGAGCTCCGGCCAAGGTCAAAGTTCTTTAGGCTACTTGTTTGGTAATTCCGGTGAGTTAGAGCAACAAAACGATGATCAATCGAAGGTATCCTCACCGTTAGTTTCTACATCCGGTGGAGCTCAAAGTTCTTTAGGATACTTGTTTGGTTCCAATGCATTAGACCAACAAAGTAACCACGAATCTAAACACGCTTCAACGCCCAAAAGTGTGCCGCCCTATGGCACTGACGATGTCGAGGAGGAATCACTAAAGAAACCTCTACCGTCGAACAAGAGTTATGTCTATCATAAAGTTGATTCTGACAATTCAAAAGATATTCACATGACTGTAAGTGTTTCAATCCTAATGTATTTAGAAATATTGCACGTTCGAGTTATGTTCTTTTTTTAGTAAACTTTGTAAATTTTTGTATTTATAGGGTCGTCCGTCGACAAAAGTTACTTCGGAACCTGGTGGAGCATCATCCGTGGGATACTTGTTTGGTGATAAGTGATGCACCCATGATGCGCTTTATGAGTTAATCAAGAATTAATTTGGGGTTATTCTCATTTAATTATTTGAAGTAACAAACAAAACAAGCATCATACAGTTTGTCTCTGAAATAAAAATGGCAAGAACTACTAGGGTTTTAGTCTCTTCTTTGGCTTTGATTAATTGTTTATCGTGTTCTTCATTTAGTGTTTTCAATCAAGGACATGCATGCTTTTTTTATTTCGTTATCTTTTGTGTGATTTATTTTCTAATGTGCATTTTGTGTGTTGTATTTTTTGCTATTATAATCAAGATTGATGGCTGATGTTTGATTAATTATTGATGTGTAGAAATGTAGAATTCAATTCGGTTTTCTACTTTTCTTCACTGGTTTACATCCTCTTTGATCATATGAAATGCACTAGTGTAGTATGAAACGATTGTTTAATTAACCCGATCAGACTCCAGAATATCATCATCATTAACATCATAACATGATATCGTAAGATCCAAACTCAATGTAAAGATAGATCCGGTTCAACATATTTAAATATAAATTGTAATTATCATTTTAATTCTAACCACTTTATACTAACTGATATGTGACACTATTTTCTAGTTAATAATATTTCAATTATTCATAGGTTTGCAGCGTCAGTTCGATCATATATATAGCGCTTCAGGCCCATCGCCAAATGTTACAGTCATTTATCAAGTCTTATCTTTTCGTACGTTACTAAAATAACTGTAACGTTGGATTATATGTTTAGTTTAACTCTCCACGAAATAAACCAAGAATCTATATCTATATCTATATATATATTATTATAATTATAATAAAGAAAGGTTTTATATTATAATTAGCCTCAATTTCCCGCTCACCAAATTCTCGATCTGTCCGTTCCTCATTTTAGGCCAGTTTCACGTCCTTTCTAATTTACAGATTTACCAAAACCTAATTTGTCAACTTCTCTTGACAATAATCGCCGATTTGATTCAAGCCCTAAAGACTCAGATGCGAATAAGTTTCTTCTACTGCAACCCTCGATTCATCAGCCCATTAAACGATCTCAAATTCATAATCTCAATTTCCAACTGCTTTTCTCTAATTCGGGTTCTCCTGATTTTGCTTTATCTAAAGAAAGTGAGATAGCAAAATTTAAGATCACTTTAATAGAGTTAGGTATCAATTGCACATATATTTGGTTGTAATGCTAGCTTCCATATGTATTCGTTAGATTTTGATATGCTATGTTACGATTGATTGTTTGAACATGCTTCAACTTTGTTTGTTTAGTTTGATTTTGTTGTGCAGTAAGCCATAGATAAGGGTTTAATATTATTTTTAGTGGTCTGATTCTTAGTATGTATTTTTATTAGGGTTTATGATGAACAACAATGTTTGAGACAGTCTTTAAGTAAAGAACGTGATTGTGTTTTGAATGTGCTTGTGCTTTAATTTTAAAACAAATTTTTGTACATAAATACTTCACTTTCATATGTGTGATTTGTGTATTGATTCACTTTGTTTGTTGATTGGTGATCAGGTAAAACCAGCATAAAGAATATGCATCAAAAGGTCATAAGCATTATACATTACAAATGGTATGGAAATGATTATCTTGGTTTTTCCTCTTTTAGCTGCTTTGTTAATTTTTAGAAAGAAATAATTCATTTAATCATGTTTGTTAAACAAACTCCTGGTTTTTTCTTCAGGTTTTTCATTTTTGAAATGTGTATTTTATTGTGTGTGTATGATTATAATTATTTTGTGTACAACCAATGCAACAAGCGATATGGAAGCAAAATTCATAGCAGCAGGTTAGACTCATATAAGAGCATCGGGTTGCTTTTCTTCGCTTAATCAATGAATTTATTGATGCTTTTTCCTCACTCCATTAGAGCTCATGTAAAAGCATCACCAATTGAGACACTAGAATTGCCAATGGCAATTTGATTGGAGATGGTTCTTATGCATAATGTTAAGTTATCTTAGCAATTTCAAATTTGATGCTTTAGAATACTTAGGAGATTATGTTCATACATGATGCATAATTTTGTGGTTATCATAGCATTTTCAATTTTGAAGCTTCATAATACATAAGATATTATGATCCAAAGTCAGGAGTATCTCAAGCAAGATAGGAATCGGATACAGTTTGATCTCTTAGATCGTTGATCATTTGGTATCGCTCTATTTCATCTTCATACATCAATCTAACATGATTATAAATTAGGATGCTAACCACGTACTATTTGTGTCACTTTGCACTTCATATGAGTCATTAATCTAAGCGGATTTTTGCCATGAGCTACATAATAGCTTCCATTTAAAACATCTAGATGCATTATTTATGCTTTCATGTGTTAAGATCTTTGCCCATAAGCTATACAAGGAAGTATGGTTGTAGAGGAGAAGATGGTTAAGTCGATCGGCTGATGAAGTTTTGTATCTTCCTGAGTCTTTTTCGTCATAGCTAGAAATCCGCTGGCTGCATTTATTGGGCTCATGATACAATTAGGAGATGAAATATATAGGTCTGCATATTTCGGTACACTCATATGCAGGAAATCATTGTTGATGTGCAGGGGTATTTCTGTCCATGCCAATTGACAGGCATAGTTGCTGATAATGCCCAAATGTGGCTGAGTTTTGTTTGCTCTTACTCTTGCTGCTGCTTGAGGAGTATAAGGGTTCAAGTAAAGAAGCAAGTAGGTGTAGTGTTATTATGTACTCATATTGGACAAGTGCATTAAGATTAGTTATGTGGTAATTAATCTAATCTCTCAAATGATGTATAGGTTTTTTGTCCTTCTACTTGTAATTTTCCTTTTTTTTAGCCACTAGCTAAGCAGGATTTTTTTTTTCTTTATATATTAAAAAAATCATTATCCCTAAATTTGTATAGATACTAAAGCGGCAAGAAAACAACTTACTGAAGCAATACACTCAAGATTGTCTGGCATGAATGTTCCTGTAATTTCTGTAGTTAGGTAGGTTTGTCTAACATTCAAATCAGTGGCGGAGCTTGGATGTAATTTCATGGGTTGGCAAGATCATATATGTAGAATTTTAAGGGATTTCATGGGTTGCTGGCCTATATATATAAAAAAAATTTCGGTCGAAATCACGAAATTTACACTACGCGCAAAAAAATCAGCGGTCGCCCCCAGGCCCTCAAGAAATTTCGCCCCTGATTCAAATTCTAATTTACAAAATTAGTAAACACCAACCTCAAAAAGTTTTTGTTTTGCAAAAGCTAATTATTGCAAGGTTAGTTTTTAAATTTTGTATTTTTATTCTTTCATTAATCAATATGTTCAATTCAATTTTTTTCAACATCATATTTTTATTTTGTTATGTGACTATATAAGATCATTATATAAGAAACCACCACAGGAATGATTAAATCCAGTGTCTTTTGTAATATGGTTTGTTACGTGAAGACGAAAACCAAAATTGCTAGAGATAATGAACATAATGATAAGGTCTACTACAAAACAAAAATTGCTAGATATAACGAATAATGATAAGGTCTAATACAGGTGAAGCCCTTCACAAGGTTATTGTTTGTTTTCTATTTCTGATTTTTAGCCAAACTTTTTTTATCTAATGGTTTTCGTCCTTTGTTGTCAATACGTGTGTTTGTGGTTTTAAATTGTGATGATGTTCACTGTGTGTATATTATGTCTCATTGTTTGGTGCATGTAATTTATGTCTGTATGTTAAAAAGTCGCTTCATTCATATCTTACTATTCTAATAAAGCAACGTTTTTAGTACCAAATGACACTTTTTTAAGCCATTTGATCTATGTGGCATCTATGTGTCACTTACTATTAATAAACTAATTTGAGTTAATTCCGTAAATATATACTCTCTTATTAACAATTCCATATATAAAATACGTTAATTTTG
>WOUH02000007.1:2099196-2113254 GCA_009936405.2 Stevia rebaudiana
GACAAGTGTCAATAAGAGAATTCTTAGGCCCTAGAATAGTGCCAAGTGTCCTTGGAGTTGTTTATTTATTAGTATAGGAAGATTCAATTGGGAGACCAAAAAAGTAGGACGGTAAGCTGTTGAGTACCGAGTTTATGAGAATCCCCCCATGGATAGGTGTTTAGTTTTCCATAACGATTGCTTGTTTTCGAACGACCAAATCTAATGGTCACTAAGACCGCGAAATGTGAAAGGGAGATTGACAATGTAGCAATGCGGCCATGTGTGATTTCTCGAAGTTGATACCATAGAGATCGATTACATTTTTGCTTATTCATATTGAGTCTCGAGGTCAAGAAGAAGCCCCTCAAAAGCCTTCTTAATTTCTCAAAACTTGAACTTGACCATTCCCCCATGATGATTACATCGTCCGCAAAGAGCAAATGTGACAATTTTGGCCATTATTCGGTAGTTGCAGCCCATGAAAATATGAAATATACTCCGTTGAACATACATCTAAGAGCATTCAAATTTGGATCTTTATAATTTATGTGAGTTATATTATAGAGATTGGTTGAAAGTGGTTGTTAGTAGAGAGATATAAAGAAATTGATGAAACTAGTAAATATAGAGAAACACTGTTCATTAAATTAAATTTGAGAGAGAAAAAAGGTAATGATAAAGGTAAAAGAAGTATTATTTAGTTGAATAGGAGAGAGAAAATATAGTGATAGGGCCCTACTATTTGGAGCCCCCACCTCCTTTGACCACCCCCCATTATGGGCCCGTAAGGGGTCATTTTTTAATTTTATTTTTTTATAAAAATTTGATTCGATGTAATATAGGTAGAAGTTTACTGCCTTCATTTCCTCTTTGGCCAATGGGTTTAAGGATAAATAATTTGAAAGGTTTAAGTTTGTTATATAGTAAGACTCCTTTTATAGCTTTCTCTAAAAATTATCTCTACGTGAACGATGTGGGATAGAATGTTGGTGCACCTTAAGCTTACCAAGTCTTAAAGAGGTTTACTGATGCGCACCTCAATGAAAAACCAAAACTGAAACTGTAAAACAAAGTACGGTGCTGTTCAATTTTACGATTACTTATCTTGTATTCATGATGTTCAATTTTCAATTTTTTATCCATAATATCATGTTCTTTGATTAAATAAACATATAACCTATTCTTATTTAGGGAATACGAAAATATCTTTTCATTGGACGAAACTTAGAGCGGTGTCAAACACAGGGTATAGTATTCATGCTCACTTCGGTATTGGATTTGTTGTTATTATTTTTTTCATACTAATGTTAATATAATTATTTAAAATCTTTTTTAAACCTATCAAATGAGAAACATGGTGCAGTAAGACTTCTTAGAATCATGCCTCCTAAATGATTAATAAGCAATGTCTTCTGCTATTAAAATTAAAATGCTTACACCAATAAAATGAAATTTCGATTGTGTTTATGTTTCTAAGTTTATAATCTGTTTGTCTTTTCATTAATGTTTATGTTTCATGTTGTCTATTCTTAATACAAAAAGAGTTAAAATAGTAACCCATGTCAGATATTATGCATGTATATTTCTTTCTGTAGATTTGTAATTACAGTAATCCATTATTAATGATTTGTGTTTAGAATATGGACTTGAAGTTACAAGAGCATGAAATCAAGATTTGCAGTTGACTGAGATATATCACCAGGCATGTGAAGTATATCATATATTTGTAATTTGTTAATATCAAGATTTGCAGTTGCCTGAGATATATCACCCAGCCTAAGAGGAACTATTTTGCTCTTTTACTCAAATTACATGTTTTGCCATCTTTACAAAAGATCATTTGCGGTATCATTTTGGTTTATATTTAAGTATTTATTTCCAATGTATGCGTTTATATTAGGTTTGTATCTAGCTATAACTCTGTTTTACAGAGGTTAAAATTTTTTATATATGTGTTGATAGTACATACGAAACAACAAACATATGAACTGAACCAACTAACAAGGCATGATTTCTGCAACATGACATAAGTGACACACATGACTACTTATATCTTTTTCTTAATGCTTTCAAATCCTAATGTTATACAACTTGGTATGTAAAAAACACAACCCATCTAATCTACTCCTAGGAAGAAGTAAGGAGTAAGAAGAAATAAGTCTTCTACCTTCTAAATATATTTCTTTGTCCCACATAGATTTCAAAAAAGTTTCTGAAGTCCTCTTGTGTATTATAAATTTAATAGACATGGACTTTAAGTAGAAACTAGGCCCAAAACAATCTATAGGGTAAGTTTGACTTTAAAAAGCTCAAATTATTATTAAAAAAAAATAGCATACGGGCCATATGCAATTTTTTTTTTTTTTTTTTTACACGAATTTTTTCCTACAATATTAGTTAAGAAGTTTTAGTTACAAATAATCATAATATGCAAAAGTTAGTTACCAAGGCCTTATTTTATATGGGAACCAAAACCAGTTCAAAATTAACCGTATTTAGAACCGGTTAAACCGTACAAAAATCTGGTGTGTTTCATGTCGACCAAAAAGTTAAAACGGGTTAAACGGGTTAAACTGGACAGTTTAAGCAGCTTTTAAAACATTGCATAAAAGTATAATATGCCAAAAACATTGAATTAAACTGAATAAAAATAATGTATATTAAATTTAAAAATATATTGTATACGAATTTAAAGCGAATTTCTAAAATTGTCTCCTTTACCAAACAATAAGCATGGTCCCTTGAACTTTTTCAAGGACATAAAATGTCCTTTAAAACAAGGGCAAGGGCGTCGGTTTGTGTGCACACATAGACGTCCGACCGTAAAACTAAGTGATAGGAAAGATCCACGTCTTCAACACAGTTGGAGCCACTTGTTTTTTAAAGTCGGACGCCCGCATTTTACATTCGGCACTTTTCTTAGGATAAAGACGGACACCATATTAGAATTAACTCTGACATGTGGATATTTTATGTGGGTTGGTTTTTTGGTCGGACACTGCGTAAGAAAAGGTGTCGCGCCCAGTTTTAGGACGACATTTTGTTCCCATAAAAGGTTAAAGAAACAATTCATGGAAGTTGTTTGGAAAATGAGACAATTTTAGAGTCTAGCCAATTTGAATGCCGTGAACATATTCTAGTAATGTATGAACTATCCTGAAAAAACTGACACTTCGACGCGATATTGGTTGGTGCTGGTAGGGGTGTGCAGAAAACCGAATTAACCGATTCATAACCGTTGTAACCGATAAAACTGAACCGACAAAACCAAACCAAATGAAAAACCGACGGTTCGGTTAAATGTTTTTTTAATAACCGAAATTAGCGGGTCGGTTTTGGTTATCCATTTTTCCATAACCGTCATAACCGAACCGAACCACCTATAATATAATATATAATATTACATGGAATACCATAAGGCGCCACAATGCCATGCATGCGAACTTACGATTGATTTGAAATTTTGAATCAATTACTAAATAAATGAATCAAAGATTTTATTTGTGCCAAGTATTAATAGTTAATAACTTAATATATAACATCTGGTCAATTGACGCTTCGTTTAAAAATGCGTTTGTTTGATTTTATGGACTAGATCTTATTGCTTTGTTAATGTTTTGGTTGAACGTTTGTTTAAATTTATGAATATCATTTTGTTAAATGGTAATTTGATATTAGTATTATTATATATACAATTTTATATTTATTTAACGGTTAACCAAACCATAACCGACCTATTATAACCTTTATAACCGATTAACTAAAACCGCCAAAACCGAGCGGTTATGGTTAAGATATTTGTTTAACAAACATATCGGTTATGGTTATGGTTTTAGGTCCAAACCGAACCATACTCACCACTAGGTGCTGGTATAGAACAAAACAAAACCGTAACTGAGTGATTTATAAATGATTTATTTATTTTTAAGTGAGTTTGTTGAATTGAAACTAAACAGGTTGTTTTCTGCTTACTAATTATACATCATAACTAAGGGCGTTTGTTCTTTGGGCTCTTGTTTGTATCTTCAGACTTCAGTCACAATTAAGGATAATCAAGTTTTGTGGACTGAACCCGGTTGAGGTTGGGCTGCAAAGTCCACCTATTTTTGAAATTGAAGTATAATCAATCTTAGTTAAACTGAATATATTGTAAACATCTTTTACAGGCTTGAGGCAAAAAAAAGGTAATTAATTAAAGAAAGAATTATGTTATACAATCAATGTTAGTTAAATTGAATATCTTGTAATTGAATTAAAAAACTAAAAAACTTGCTTAACAGAACGTAACGAACACTTGGCTATAGAATAAGTAAAAAATTATTGTAGAATTTAGTCCATGTTCTCATAAAACCATATGAATTGCACTCGTATATGCATCAACATCACTAAATCATTGAGCTTGTATAATAATCAATGACATGTCAAAATAAGCAATTTCAAAAGAAAAAATAACAATGCATGTTGTATAATTGCGTGTCAAACATAAATATAAACAATTAATCATAAATGTAACTTGAATCGAATTGGATCTTCATGAACAAAGAATTGGATCTTCATGAACAAAGTTGCCTGGATTGTTCTCTAAATCGTGAATCACTTTCAGATAAACCTATTTGCGGGTTACACGCAATGATTTATCGGATAAGACAAAAAATCTGTTGATGGAATCGGATTTGATCTTCTGAGATTGATAATCGCCATCGATGGTTCTGTGTGTAACCGGAGAAAATACGCATATCGTATATGTTAGAAATCCCTTGATCGATCAGAAGATATGATCTTCAAATATACAACATAAACCCAAACTTATCAACTAATTGCAGCCCCTTCGTGTTCAGGATGATCAGATGAGAGATCTTCCTCCGACTCCGATAAATCGGTCAACATAATTAACCCAAGTTAATTAAACTTATTATAACAAGCCCAAAGTTTATTTATAAAACCAAAATAACATTTAGAATTAAACCGAGTCTGCACTCTCACGTCACCTAACTCGTTTAATCTCTAATGTTATTTTCTCGATCAACAAGTTAATCCAATAACACTAAAATAACCAATAGTACATCATTTATCAATATGTTATATAAAAATTAGTTTGAAATTCAGGGCCCATTAATCTGTCCAAAATAATTGATAATTCTAGTTTCAGTCCTTTCGCCTCAATTGCGGTGCACACATATAATGTATATATGTGTGGGCCCTCAAGTGGGTAAAAGTAAATTTACATAATCAAAAGAAGAAAGAAAATTAATGAGGGATTTTTCCCCTGCGTATAAGTTGGAATGTCACCAACCAATCTCTTGAGAAGTCACTTTACATTGAAGTACCTTGATGTGTGCAAAGTAACCTAGAATGTTAAAGGTTAATTCAACTAAATATTTGGTAAGTGAAAGACTTGTTATGACTTTTAATCAAAGCCTTAACTGCTGATCCATCCGTTAATAGGTAAATTAATTTTTCAATAGCAAATTTTGCATCTAAAGCATGACTCGAAATTCTTGAATTCAATGGGAGCCACTTGAATGTAATCCTACCCTGATAAATGCATGTAGTCGTATGAAATATCATAGAAAGACATTAGAGACACTTCAATCATTAAACATCAAAGTTACAAATACATTATTGGGAAACCTTGTTTGTTCTTCAAACAATAAAATTAATATATGTTAACGAGTGCTAAAACTTTAAACAAAACCATTACATTATTTTAATTAGTTACCACCCTCAAAAGGACACAATATATCATATGAGTCCTATTAATCTACATCAAACCTTTGTAAGCTATACTCTCTTTTTTGTCATGTCATTTCTTTAACATAATCAAAAGAGATCAATGCATGCATGTGCAATTTCTCACTTTTCAAAACCTCACAACTCCAAAAATAACAAGATGAAAAAGAATAAAGAAATAGTCAAACCCATTTCATGGAAAACTCTATAGTGCTGTAGGGTAAGTTGATAAGATAGCTCCCATGGTTGATGAAGAATTAGGTGTAACCAAATCTTCACCAAGTTGTACTTGTTGTTCATCATCCCAGAATAAATAATTTGAACATTGTTGGCTTGTTTGATCCACAGCCCATTCGTTAAACACAAGATGCTTTTGAATGAAACACTCCCTTCCTTCCCCATTGTTGATCAATTGACAATTTTGCCCCTCTACCATGCTCTCCAAGTTCTCCATCAATGGAGGTAAATAACCAGAATACATGCCATTATTTGTGGTGTAGTTCAACACTTGTGAGGGCAATTCGGAAAGTTGGTTCTTGTTCATTTGCCACATCGAGTCACTGAAATACTCGGTTGGTGCTAAGCAATCCCCATTTTGCCCTTCAAGTACTGAACCACTTGTATCAAGCATAAATGTTGTGCTTGTAGAAGCGAATATGGGGTTTTGAGTCGGTTGTTTGATGTTGTTTGTGCCCATATCTTGTGCCAAGAAACTCAAATTAGTGGGATTATACCCATGATCTGAATTTGGGTGATCTATGGTAGCACTTGTAGAAGTTGCACTTAGTCGTGTCATCATGCTTGTTGAAGAGTGTTTTCGATTGATTTTCTTTTTGATCCACGAGTTCCAGTAGTTCTTGATTTCATTATCTGTTCTTCCGGGTAAATGACTTGCTATATGTGCCCATCTAAGTACAAGTCATGACGTTTTGTTAACTTTTAGTACAAACTTGATAAATTACGTATTTACTCAACACGAATTTTAATTCACATATACCACCTTACCTAATTATAAAAAGATTAAATATACTCATTTGATTTATTTTATTTATAGTAAATTAGAGTATAACTATTTTGGCCTTCGATTTTAAAGAGAGAGAGAGAGAAGAAAGGGCAAATATGCCCTGCAACATAAAATATAATGAAGGACATTTTTGCCATTAATTATAAATTAATAAAAGATGAGGGTATATGATGTAACTTAAGTTATCAGTTAGTAGGGGTGTTCAAAATAATCGAAACTCGAAAAAATCCGATGTTCGAATCGTATCCGAAAACTGAAAAAACCGATTCGAAATCAGATTCGGATTATTCGGATTGATTTGGATGGATAATACGATTTTAGATTCGAATCGAATCGGATTTTGGATTGGTAGAAATTATTTTTTTCGGATCGGATATTCAAATTCAATCCGAATAAACCTAGTTTATTCGGGTTGTTCGAGTTGTTCGGATACAAATTTTTAGGTTTTTCGGTTTATTCGGTTTATTCGAATCGGATTATACGATTTTAGTTTCGGATTCGAATTCAAAATTTTTAAATTTGAATAATCCGATTCAAATAAGCCGAATAACTCGAAATCCGACTCGATGAACACCCCTGTCAGTTAGTGTATTTGTAATTAGGTTTAAAAAAACTATATAAAATATTAAAATGTATCCTTTTTTAGATAGTTTTGCAACTAGCACGAAACGAGGGCGTCATCTTAATTTTTTGAAAACCGGTTTCCCTATCCATTTGACTTTCACGCAAGTCTTTTTAAGATCGATTTGTGATCGCCAAGTTAATTTGATGTCTTTAAAATGATGTTTTAAGAGATTTTATTACATATTCACATAAAACATTATTACTTTGTAGTCGTTATGTGTTCTCAAGTAAAACTTATGCTATTTGTTTCAATGTAACATGTAAGAACATTCATATCCTATTCTCTATCTTTATAATTTAACCAATTAATACAACATCATAACTAATAATTTAGGAAAACAGATTTTCTATTTTTAAGCAAATTGTCCACCATCTACTTTAATGCGTGACAAAAAGTTACGACTAGATTTGTGAAAGTAGGAATATAAAATCTATAAACAATAGGAGCCATTATAATTTATTTATACAGTAGGTTATGAAAAAAAAAATTTTATTTTATAATTAAAAAAAAAATATTTATGATGCTGAAGTTAAATTACATGTATGAAGTATATGTCTATTACATACAACAATAAAACATTTTTACATTTAATAAAATATAATTTAATTAGAAAAGAAAACTAAAATATGATACAATAAAGAATTAAAATATAAATGTATTACGTGAAATATGTTTAAAGAACATTGCTAAAATTTAAATTTAATAATGCTTATGATATTTAGTATTTTAAATATGTATACTACAAACCAAACTATTGAATTTAAATATATATGTTTTTTCCAATTAAAAATATATAATTAAAAAAACTTCAAAAATGTGAGAATATTATCATGTAGCAATAATTGAAAACTCATACATCTTTTTTATTCAAAAAATCTATACTATCTAATAAAACAAAGTCGATGAAGCCATGTTTTCCAGTGACAGACTCAGAGTGCCTCCCCCAACTTTAAACCCTTACAATTTTAGCTCTTTAATTTTATAAACTTTGTAAAGTTTCATTTTTACACATTCGAATTTACCCATTTTGGTTCCGTATTTAACTTTCTAAAAACTTTGTATATTGCAATTTCAAGTATCTTGAGTTTTTAAAGTTTGAGATTCACCACATTCATTCCCTAACTTAATATAACTAATCTCGTACATGCTCATTTATATGCACATGTGGTACAAATACGAGTTGGTCTACGTACTCTTTCGTGCTTATTTTCTTACACGTTTTAAATGATCTATATATGTTTCCACGTGAATATTTTTTTATTGAATTGGCCACATATAATACGTTTTCATTTGAAAGTTATTCTTTGTTTAAACTTCGTGCAACGCCTCAACGGTTGTGGCGGCAGATAATGTTACTATTTATTATCAATTTTATACAAAGTAACAAATAACATATTAAATCTATCTAAAAACCAAATTTCCGGTTGTTCTAAAAAAGTCTAAAAAACTAAATTTAGTGGGGTTTCCAATGGACAACTTACCCCCTCAACTTTCATGGTTTACACTTTCACCTTTCTCAATTCTTCGGAACTTTTAAAATGTCATCTTCACCCCTTAAGTTTTTTAAGGTTTTGAATATTCCTTTTTCCTTCTTAACATAAAAAAGACTAATTTCTTCCATCTATATTTATTTAAGTGTTGGCACAAATTTTAGTTTGTGTACATTTCGGCCTAACTATTTTTTTTTGGGATCAAACCGGATTAAATACAATACGTTTTCGTGTTTATCTTTACACAGTTAATTTCTTAAGTGTTTATTTTTGTACGTGTCTATATAAATTCGAGTTGGTCTGTGTTCGACATATATAGAGTTCTTCATATAATTGTTGGATTAAATACAATACTTTTTTGGGTTGAGTTTGTTTAAGTTTCAACTGGTGTAACGAATCAAAATTTTGTGTACAATATGTTTTCGTGTTTATGTATTATTATCTACATTTTCTTGTTGGTCTATGTTTCAATAAAATTTTGTTCCAAATGAATCTGGTCGAATCTCCTATATAAATTCTACTAAATTTAAGTTTGACTTCGGCAATGTCCGACGGCCGGGTCAAATTATCCAATGGTTTAAAAACAACTAGAAAGCTAACTTTATTTTTTGTGGCAATTACTTGTTGATAAAGTTAATTCTTTTTCGGTTGACAAAAGTTTTAGTTCTAATTAGTTTTCTACAATTTGCTACTTTAATATTATATGCTATTACGAATAAAGTTAGGTAATGAGAAAACTAACTTGTTTCCTACAACGTTGTGAAGATTGATTATCAACTTTTCTTCCTCCGGTGAAAACTTTCCTCTTCTGATATCAGGTCTGAGATAGTTTATCCATCTCAGCCGACAACTCTTTCCACACCTTTGAAGCCCTGAAACTAAATCAGCATTAATCCTTGAGACATTGCACATTCACAAAAATACTTCAAATATATTTCTTAATGATGCATTGCCATTTCCAATATATTATATATATATATCAATGTTGTTGGTTTGTCTAAACTGGCAATTCTATTGTATAACTCAGCTAATGACCCGTGTTTTGGACCACGTTTTGTTATATATGTTTAGTGCGTAACTTATGTATGCATTGGAGTTGCTATATATGGTTATCTAGCATGTTTTCTTTAGTTATACCTTAGCATATACATAATAAAAATGCATGTTTATAATTATGTGAAAATCTCTTCTCAACCATCAAATAGGATTAAATGTTTAAAGGAATGTACGTTCATCAACATATATAGAATCAACTTGAACTTTTCAAAATTCCATCTTTTGAAGAACTAATATACTCCTAATAATTAACCATTGTCAACCTTAATTAGGACTCAAACTATTAAGATGGCTAATTGAAATACGGGTACTTCTATAAGCAATACATAATCTATGACGTCACACGAACATATAAACTAAGAAAGAGAGAGAGAGACCAGCTTTCTCAGGGACTTCACTCCAGCATCCATAACCATGAGTTGTGATGAACCTAATGAGTTTTTCATCTTCCTCTGGTGACCAAAGCCCTCTTTTTACCTTTTGCTGGTTACAACATGAATGTTGTCCCATAACCAAATTAACATATATATATATATAGATATAGATATATATATGAATATATGTATGTGCATACAACTCTTAAGTCTTAACTGTGTGTTCTTGTGTTTTGTTGAAGAAAAACAAGAACCTCAATTAAGCATGGCGACCATATATAAAGATTGAAGCAAAAGGGTGTCTCAAATATATGTGATCATTTGTATTCAAGTGTCAATATATTGGAAAGAAAAAAGCAAATTGGAATTGGGACCCGATGGTTCTTGTGGGGTTATGTTTTCATCTAACCCTAAAAGGACACTTGATCAAATTTAAGTTAAAAGTCTCCATTTTTCTACGTAGATTTGTAGTATTACGTAACCAACGTCACGTACATGTCTCTCTATATCAGCCACACGTACACTACAACTCATCACATACACTTACTAATTTTAGTTAATTTCTTCAAGGTTTTGATTCGACTCTTGAATTTTTAATTAAGTACGTCGTTATCACAATCATTTCTTTTATTTGAATTGTGAATTTAATTATGTTACATCGATCAGTTTACATAATTTAAATTTAGAAAAGTTAAGTAGCTAGGGGCACTGTGTGTATATAGCTAAGAGAGTTAAAAGAAGATATAAGCCACGTTAATATAATACAAACGATTAGTTTAAACTTACCAAAAAACAAGCTAGAATTTTGGCACGTAAGTTACATCATCAGATTTTCACTATTTTTCCAAAGCGCGCTTCACTTTTTCTCTTGATATATTTACTTTCAAAAATCAATTATTTTCACATCACTACGTACTTTAGAACTTTAAAATTAACACAAACAATAAAGAAAAATTAACATAGATTAAAAATATAAAAACTACCATATAAGTGTGTTTTGGTTGTTTATCGGATGTATATACGTTTTGGTTGTTTATGATTTATTTATGTTTTGGTTCTTTATATATCGGAATCTTTAGTGATGTTTATTGTATCATGTATTTGTGTTGGTTATTTTAATTAGGTAGATTACATCAAAACATAATTTATTAATCAAAATCGTTAATCTATGTAACCAAGAAAACTAATTTGGATTGGTAACCAAAATAATGGATGAGGAGAAAACGCAATTGAGTTGAAAAAACCTAAGAAACCCGATTTTAACATATATGTAACAGCGTTTTTATGAAATCTTTTATTTTTTTTTTTCATAAATTATACATTTAATTTTATGACTTTTGGTAAAAATAAAAAAAAGCTCCGAGTGGATTTAAAAAAAAATATTTTCTACAAAATTTGTCAGATTTAATATATGTTACATGTTATGTTACATATGTTAAATGTGCTGAAACATAAATAGACGTGAATTTTTGTTATTTTTTACATGCTTTTTTTAAAGTATTCAACATTTTAAAAAAAAATTTATAAAAAGTGACGAAAATGTATATAAGACAAACACTTATTTTTAAAAAATAATAATAATGTTACATATTAGTTTTTAAGATTTTCACAACTTAAATAGGTTTTCATTATATAAAATTAGAAATAATTACACATAGTAAACCGGTGTTCTGTTGCAAGACCAGCAGTCGCAAAAGAGGTCGGTGATGTTCTCACAAATCGATCGTAAGTTTTGCGACTATATAAATGGTTACCATATTTTATTGCGAGAATTCCCCAAAGTTGAAAAGTAATTAGACTGGCAATATTGGAGGTTTTTGCCACCACATTTTAGGATGCAAAACAGTTGCCAATGCTATTTGCGACCAGTTTGCATCAATAATATTGTCACAAATATCTAGTTTTCTTGTATTGTTCTGGTGATTATGTGGGTATCACCTAATATATATCATACATGTCCCAAACCCATAAATTCTTTTCAACTAGTCACTTCCCAAACTCGTGCTATAACTATACATATATTCTTTGGATTTAGGTTCACATATCGATGGGATTCACATAACGAGTGAGGATTCATGTTTGGGTTCATCTGAACTCGATCCCTTTACCCAAATTGGTTTTACGAATCTAGATCTCGAATGTGTATCTATTTAAGAGCTAAGAAAATCAATTTTTTAATCCCTAACTTAACCATTAGAAAATGTAAAATTCAACTGTATGGATAAGTGCGTTTGATTGAATCAATTTAGCTTCAAACGGATGGTAAAAAATAATAATTTACATATGTTTATACCTAATTTTAAGACCAATTAATCAACATAGTTCGTTTTTGCTGAGCAAATATATTAATTTATGATATATATCTTAATACAAGAGCATCACACTAACTAACACAAAGTCAGTTATAACTTTAAAAATGAAAACACTTTTCTTTCATTATACAGCGAAAGTTAAGTTGAAATTGACACGAGGTGTATCTCTACAAATAGAAGTATGTAACTAATAATGTCCGTTTTCCACCAACAATGTAATTCCTTAACAAGTATACATCAATTTCATTAGATTAGATGCTTGATTCTTTTTAAAAACATACAATTTATGTAATGTGCTCCAAAATCATAACTAGATATAATCCTTAAATAAGTCTATATATGATGGTCCTTCACATGTTACGTTGTATGTTTGGATATAGGGGCATTCATGTAGGTGTGAGCAGTCTGTAGTTTCGAATGGTTAGGAACTGCGGAACCAAACCGTTAGTGTGGGACTGAACCGTTAGTGTGGGACTGAACCGTTAGCGTGGAACCAAAACAAATCTGCAATTTAACAAAAAACGACAGCAACCGTCAATTTAAATTCTTATTTGCATGGGACTTTTCACATTTTATGCGTGGAAAACACGTCATTAATTAGGGTAAATCAAACTTTCACGAGACTTTTTATG
The DNA here is from genome assembly GCA_009936405.2 of Stevia rebaudiana. Taxonomy (NCBI): domain Eukaryota; kingdom Viridiplantae; phylum Streptophyta; class Magnoliopsida; order Asterales; family Asteraceae; genus Stevia; species Stevia rebaudiana. The sequence continues at coordinate 2,112,422 of WOUH02000007.1, forward strand.
TAAACCAAATTCCACATGACTTTTCAGGGTTCCTCAATCTTATTCTTCAAGTAATCAAGTGGAGTTTTAAATTTTAATGTTTTTTGTTCTTGATCAATAGTCACGCTTTTAGGTCTGGTTAGAAAACATAATTCACAGTTGAAGATTGTTACTTATTGTCTAGATTTTGTTCAACTTTTTTTATTCTTTCATTATATTTTATTTGCCGTCATTAATTTTTTTTGTTAACTTTTTCATGATAATGGAAATCATAGAGTAGTTTTATTTCTCTCATTGTCACTATTAGTGATGAGTTTTAACTGAATTTTGGTTGAATTTTTGGTAAACTTTGGTTGAACTCGGTTAGGTTTCCTTTGGCTACATATTTAGAAATAATTTATTATTGATTTTTCAATCACTAGAATAGGGTACGTTCGGTTTGATTAATTGACGTCGAAATTAGAATTAACTTTTATAGGGTTGGGTTAAAATATGGAGGAGGCTTAGGGTGAGGGTTTTGGTAACGACACGTGGCAGGAGGGAATTTTTGAAGGAGGGATACATTGGTAATTGTGTCCGGCTCGCCAAAAAAAAAAATTATATATATTTTTTTTAAAAGAATTTAAAAAAAAAATTTTAATAAAAGTTAGATTAACGCCCAGAAAAAAAAATTTAAGTTTTAAAAAAAATTTAATTTTTTTTTAATTTCTTTTTAAAGTGAACTGAACCCAATGCATCGTTGTGTTTTTAATATGCATCGTTGTGTTTTTTATATGCATCATTGTGTTTTTGAAATGCATCATTGTGTTTTTGAAATGCATCATTGTGTTTTTGATATGCATCATTGTGTTATA